>JBAMJV010007137.1:7500-93518 GCA_037951105.1 Echinarachnius parma
TAGCTTGTGATCGCGTTATCTCATGAACCAATTGACGGATTCTCACCAAACTTGGTTCATGTATGTATCTTGGGGTGCCAATGATCTGAAAAGATTTTGGGGTCATGAGGTCAACGGTCAAAGGTCACAGGGCTCAGTGAATTAGCTTGTAATTGCAAAATCTCAAGAACTGAATGTCTTGGTACTTGGTACTTGAATGTATCTCAGAAAGCCATTGTAGCTATCAGATTTTGGAGTCATGAGGTCAAAGGTCAAGGTCACAGGAATCATTATGCAAAAATAGCTTATAGTTGCAATATCACAAGAACCAGTTGACAAATAACTATCAAACTTGGTACCATCTTGAGGAGCTATACACTTATAATATTTTGGGGTCATTAGATCAAAGGTCAAGGTCATGGCCCTTACATATATATGATAGGCCAAAATAGCTCATAATTGTGATATATCAGATCTGGTAGACAGATAACTATCAAATTTGCACTAATTCAGGGCATGTTAATTTGGGCTTGATATATAAATTGCACAATGGCGGAGGCATCATTTTAGACTGCGCGCAGTCGAAGATCCATATATTAGTTTATTGTTAATTTTCTTCAAAGACAGGTAAAATGAATTCATAATTATCATAATAATGTTAATATTCCTGAGAATTATATGTGCAACATATACATAAATATTTTGATGTTCATGGCACTGTTTTATTATTTCACATACATGTATCTCATTTACCAAATATTTACATCTTATAAATGATAAAACCAAACCTTGAAATGTAAAATTTATTTAATTAAATTAACATTCAAGCCTTTGGACTATTTAAGTAAAGGGTCCAGCGGAATCCAGCCTTTGGGCTTTAATTACATGTACATCTTACCAAACACTGAAATGACTGGAACTGATTTAATTATATTTGCTTCCAGGTGCCTGTGAAGCCTCTCTGGCTTGCTGCACGTGTCACGTGGTCCTTCCTGATTCCTACTTCGACATGCTACCCGAAGCAGATGAAGAGTAAGTCTTCTTACAGTTTCAGTCAAACCTGTCTAAAGCAGCCACCTACCTATAATGACCACCACAATTGATCCCCTACAGAGAAAAACAATGTAATTGAACCTGTCTAAAGAGGTCACCTGTCTACAGTGGCCAGTTTTCTTGCTTCACTTTTATATAGGTGGTCACAATACACAGGTTTGCCTGTATGTTGAAAGCGTCCCTACTATGTACTACCCGAAGCAGATGAAAAGTAAGTCTTCTTACAGTATCAGTCAAACCTGTGTATAGTGACCACTCAAAGTGAAACAAGAACCTGTGAATAGTGACCACTCAAAGGGAAACAGGAACATGTGTATAGTGACCACTCGAGGGAAACAAGAACCTGTGTATGGTGACCACTCAACGGAAACAAGAACCTGTGTATAGTGACCACTCAACGGAAACAAGAACATGTGTATAGTGACCACTCAAGGGAAACAGGAACATGTGTATAGTAACCACTCAACGGAAACAAGAACCTGTGTATAGTGACCACTCGAGGGAAACAAGAACCTGTGTATGGTGACCACTCCAGGAAACAAGAACCTGTGTATAGTGACCACTCCAGGAAACATGAACCTGTGTATAGTGACCACTCAAGGGAAACAAGAACCTGTGAATAGTGACCACTCCAGGAAACATGAACCTGCGTATAGTGACCACTCAAGGAAAACAAGAACCTGTGTATAGTGACCACTCAAGGAAAACAAGAACCTGTGTTTAATGACCACTCAAGGAAAACAAGAACCTGTGTATAGTGACCACTCGAGGGAAACAAGAACCTGTGTATGGTGACCACTCCAGGAAACAAGAGCCTGTGTATAGTGACCACTCAAGGGAAACAAGAACAATGGCCACTATAGACAGGTTCCATAGCTCTGCACTGTCAAACCTGTGTATAGTGAGCACTCGAGGGAAACAAGATAAGTGGCCACTGTAGACAGGTGACCTATAAAGGCAGGTTATGGGCAGGTTGGGTGCTATAGACAGGTGGCCACTATGGCAGGTTTGAATGAATGTTGAAAGCAACAAGCCAGAATATTTTTTTTTTCCAAATCAAATAAAAGAAGATTTTTGTAAGGAAGACTTTCACATGTAATTTGATGTAAAATTGACATAATTAATGTAATGAAAATGAGTAAAGAAAATTGACCTTTGTGGGGAATTTAACCCAAGACTTCCAGATTGCTAGACTGTTGTTTTGATGGTGGTATTTCCCAGAAACACTTGTAATTGCTGGATTTTAGTCTGGATTTTAGTCTTGTTACAATTATATTGAAGGAAAAGCCAGAATAGTTTTCCCCAAAATCATATTTAGTTTTAAATTATTCACATCACATATTATGATTGAAATGCCATATTAAAAAAAAGATTTTCTGTATTGAGCTGTTGTTCTTGTAATAATGTAATGCTAACTAAACTAATATACAATAGAATGCAACTATATTAAATTCACTTGACATATAAGAGTAGTACTGTTGATAATGTGGTGTTGCAAATGAATACAACTTTTAATAATTTAATCTTCAAAATATTAGTCTGAAAATTAAGTTAAACCATTGAGTAAAGGCTTGATTGATTGATATAAATTCAAATGAACTGGTCACTAAATACAAACCTTTGCCTTAGTTTATGTTGATTATGAATATTTTAAATCATACAATATGTTACATTAATTCTTTGTTTACAGGGAAGAAGACATGTTGGATCTTGCCCCTTTCCTGACATCAACATCAAGATTGAGTGAGTGTGCATGATTAACTCAAATTAATTTAATTTTTTCCAGAATTATATGTTTCAATGTGGCAATGCTAAAAAATTATCACAGGGCCACTACAAATGAGCTTCGGGCCACTAAACGTCATTAACACTTTGAGTGTATTGTAACTCGCACTAAATGCGAGCTTGGCACTCAAGGAGTTAACGCTTAAAGGGTACCATCACCCACAAATAATATTCTTATAAATGAAAGGTAACATCTTTAGTAGTCCATTCCATCATCAAGTTCACAAAAATATGTTTCCAGGAAGAAAAAACAAAATTATTTGGAAAACGCATCATTCTAAAGCACACGTTCACGGGTCTGCATATACGAGACTACTTTGTCCAGAGCGAACGAATCGTCCGGGATTCTATGGTCTCCCAACGTACGCGTGAATAGCATTGGCGCACTCGCAAATGTTTGGCCCGTACGGAACCAGGAAATACTAGTGGTTCCGTAAGTGGTAGTAATGAATTGCTTTGTTTATGAATTACACAACCCTTTGCGAAATGTTGGGTATTACTATCTATTTAATGTCACAAAACGGTACCAAAACATATAATTATGTGTTGTTCTTTGCCTGGGCTGGTGGTCCCCTTTAATTCCTCTTGCCCAAATGGGACACCAAAATATAGCAGAATTTTTAATATTTCTCTTTGTTTGGAACAATCAGAATCAGGTTTCAGGCTAATAGAATGTTGAAAATCTTGTTTTTACTTGTCCGACTGGGCCACAAGGCAAAAGAGTTCTTTTCTAGTATTGAATACAGCAAGTAAATTGCTTAAAACAGGACGGTTATAATACTGTGACCATAGTCATGGATATCCATGTAGCAATTAATGGCATTAATTCATTGCATTTAGGATCAACATTGATTGCAAAACATATTCACTACTATTCTATACTTTGCATTTTGTATTACCGTAAACCGGGGTGACTTTTGTGTTTTGCCACTTTTTGAGATGAATGTATTTTCATCAAGCATCACTTTTTAGAACAAATTTCTTAGTGTTTCTAATGTAGTCCTATAGGGTAATGTATAGAATAAAAAATTAGTTCTAAAGAGTGAGACCTAATGAAAATACATCCTTCTCAAAAAGTGGCCAAAATCACCCCGGCAGCCAAAGCCAAAATAGATTTGATTTATATAGCACATATATAATTTGTAACACATTCCATATGCGTTTTACATTGTGTATACATACTTATTACAATTATTATTATCTAGGTTGGCTATTTAAAGCATATCATTACATATCTTGCTTTTTAATAAGAGTTCCTTGTTATTTCATTCCTAATTACTCTAGTTCTCTCTTCCTTTGTGTCTGTCAGTCACTCTTTGATTATGTTTATTATTGAATAATAATTGTTCATTATATTTTGTTCAGGTTGTCAGATAATACTAACCAAGGAGCTTGAGGGGATGGAAGTGCAATTACCAAAAGCTACCAGGAATTTCTATGTGGATGGACACGTACCACAACCCCACTAGAGACAATGGCTATGGGGAGACACTATCCTCACGGATTGGGGGAGACAATTCCCTCATGGATATGTATTGTCATGATTGTACTAGTACCAAAGGTGCATTATTAGTTTGAGAAACTAGTATGGACACGTATCACAACCCCACTAGCATCGTATAAGTAGAGACAATATCCTCATGGCTTAGGGGAGACAATTCCCTCATGGATATATTGTATTGTCATGATTGTACTAGTACCAAAGGTGCATTAGTAGTTTGAGAAACTAGGATGGACACGTACCACAACCCCACTAGCATCGTATAAGTAGAGACAATATCCTCATGGCTTAGGGGAGACACTATCCTCACGGATTAGGGGAGACAATTCCCTCATGGATATGTATTGTCATGATTGTACTAGTACCAAAGGTGCATTTAGTAGTTTGAGAAACTAGGATGGAAACGTACCATAACCCCACTAGCATCGTATTAGTAGAGACAATATCCTCATGGCTTAGGGGAGACACTATCCTCACGGATTAGGGGAGACAATTCCCTCATGGATATGTATTGTCATGATTGTTCTAGTACCAAAGTTTGAGAAACTTTTCAAAAGTAATTGTGCCATGACAGCTGTGCAAAGTCAATTTGATTATTAAAAGGTGGTTCGGATTCGTATATCTGATCTTGCGAACACTTTGCATGTAGGCACGTAATACACACTTCCTCAGTGTTGCAGTGCGCACAAACTAACCAAGTTCAAAATGGCGAACGGTAGTGTGGCAACACCATGCATGACAATTTGTAACCCATTTACTATGGGATCCTGGTGTACCGTGTATTAACTCTGTGGGTAACGCAACATCTCGTAGGGAAGGGGTTAGCAATCTTCTGGCTCTCACATTATGTTGGGAATATGTTGGGAAAAGCTACTAAGTATACAGGCAAAGCTGTGTAGAGTGACCACCTAAGGGAAGCAAGAAAAGTGGCCACTGTAGACAGGTGACCCATATAGACAGGTTACATAACACTGTTTTTTTTTTTTTGCAGGGGATCATTTTGGGTGGCCACTATAGAGAGGTGGCTGCTAAGACATGTTTGACTGTATATGGATGATGTTAGCATTTATTGGAGGAGAAAAAAACTCCAGTGGATTTTCACCCATGCTAAAGTTAAATGTTTGGATATAATGTTTATTGCAGGATTTCATATACTATAGAGGCATTAAAAAAAACGTATGGTTCTGTAAACGGAAGCAGAAATCTATCACAAATAACTTGACAACTTGCTAATGATAATCACTTTTCGAGTGGTTAACTTACTAGTGAGGACTGAGGAGATCTTACAGGATGTTAGGTGAGCAACTTAAAAGTGTAGGAAACTTGTATTAGAAATAGCCTTTTGAGGATTGTATTAATATGGGTGTCCATGTGCATTCATTCTTGTTTTCTTTACATTCTTGTCTGCATGAGATCTAGGTTGGCATATGAAAAAAGTTGTGTCCTACTGTACCAAACTATATATAGTTAACTGCACAATTATCTTAGAAGATTATTACAGTGCATTGCAGTAGGCTTCAATCAGTGAAAATATTTTCAAAGGGCTTAGGGCGATTTAGCCCCTAAAATGCAAACAAAAAGTAAATAAAAAAGCCCTGAAAAACTAGGCATGTATTTTTGTATTTGTGTACAGTGGAACCACGTTATAAAGAGCTCTATTAAACTGCTGGAATACTTGTTAAAAACCCCTGGAAACTCTAGGCATGCAAGTATCTGTGTAGAGTGGAACCTTGTTATATATAAACAAACTATATACATTATTACAAACTTAATTTTTTAGTCCCAGCTCTTAATATTTTTAATTTTTTTTACCCCGATATATTAACAAGATTAATGATAAAACAAGGTAATTTTCATGGTTCCAAGGACCTTGTTATAATGCGGTTCCACTACAATTGTTATATACATGTATGCAAAAACACAGGGTATACTTGAAATGCTTTTTAGGAATCTTGTTTAGCATTTCTGAATAATTCATTTGACATGAGTGGGCTGCCTATTTTGTGACCTCATATCTCCTACAGCTCTAGGAATACATATTTATATCTATCCTATTTTTTTTGGTAGATATTGACAGCTTGAATATAGCCTATCCGAGGAAAATCTACATGGATACTGGATAGGATATTTCACCATGACTTTTAAAATATTTTTTCAAAGGTATTCTTGAACTTTGGGGATTATATTGTTTGTAAAAATATCACAACAAATCACAACATTGACATGAAAAAGAAAAGTAAAGTTCAGTATGGTGCTATTTTAGCTCCTATTTGAGGATGAAAAAATAAAAACATATGGTTTTAATGTTTGCATCCTCCATATTATCAGAAATGTTTAGCTCTTTTATCTAAATACTGTCATAATGCTAACCTGGTTATTTCATAATCCTTAGCCAATACCAAAAACTTGTAAGCTTTTCAACTAGTTTTACACAATTAAATGCTTGTTTTGAATGATAGTTGAATGTAAGTTTCACTTTGTATCACTCGTAAATGTTTTAGGTTATGTATCATAGTGAGCATGACCACATTTTTATGCGATGAATAAAATGTAATATACATGTATGTGCTTTGATTATAAAAGGTTATGATTGTGATTTCACATGTCTTTGATTTATATGAATGTTATACTTTTATTTTGTAAGGTCGCTGCAAGCGCACAAACTATGAGCAGTGTATTTGATATAAAATGAAGCCTTTAGTCACTATTCTTGTTTTTATCTGTCTGTATTTAAAATATATGAAAATGAACAAAGAGAATAGGGTTTCTATTTAATGGAAGAGAAAACCTTTTAATTGATTTCTGTTCCTAAATACGATTTGGAAGATTTCTTTTAAATGAATAAAGATGTAGTTGTAGTTGTATTCTCATTATGACTATGTGCAATACTGTACTTTATATTGGATTTGCGGGTAGTGAGGCAGAACTACCAACTCAATGGTAAAAGTTAACATTTTCTTTTGGAGTACCTATGTCGTATAACAAATATATGGCATGTTATCATGTCTATTACAGTGGAACTATGTAATAAAGAGTTATGATATAAAATAGTTATCAAACCCTGTTATAACAAGATAGTATTGCTGGTCCAAGTTCATTATATTCCTTTCTTTGTTTACCTTGATACAACAAGATACCTGATAAAAACAAGGTAATTTTCATAGTCCCATGGTCCTCATTATAGCAAAGTTCCACTGTAATAGATCATGTTGTCTAGTGGATTGCTGTCTTGATTCAGTTGAAATATAAATAAACATTTGAAGTACATTTAAAAAATAAAATAAAAATTTATTTTTTATTTTTTCTCTTCATGAAATTTAAATTGTATTCATCAATTCCTAATGTATTGGACAATCCTCTATTTTTTTTACCACGGGCCAGTCTCTTTTGAGCTAATTTACTTTGTTACTGTTATTGTTTGGCGACTTTTTATTTTGTTTATTTTATTACTATACTTTTAATGTCCCTCTTTTTATTCAAATTTACTGATCAGTCCCTTGTCTTCCATTGCTAAAACTTTCAGAAATCTGTCATTATTTGAATGATTATACAAATGAAACCAATGTTGATGTTCTATATATGTATTATGCAATTATATGAGGTTATAAGACTTGCAGTGATGTGACATATGCTCCAGCAACATTAAACAGATTTGCTCCTATGAAAAATGCCACAAATTTAATGTATGTAGTTAAATTTGCTCTGTGACAAAATCTCCAGGGACAAATGCTCCACCCAACAAAATCTCTGCCCTCAATTTCTAACCTTATACTAGTCTTACTCTAGTGTAAAATGTATTTTTGTGTTAACCATAATCAGTGACAGATTTATTATACCCCTTTAGCAGGCGAAGCGTGGTTGGACTGATTATAAGGGGGCACACAAATTATTGGGGGAGGGGCACACCTTATTTATGTCTTTGTTTTGTCAAAAAGGTTCTCCTTTTGTTTTCTATTGTTTTTATTTTTCAAATTATAAGGGGGCACAGGCCCCACCCCCGTAGGCTAGCTACGCCACTGCCCGTTAGGGAGAAATGGATGAAGCATTTGTCTGCAGAGTTTTATCACCCCCAGAGCAAATGTCAGCTGAAGATTGTCCGCAGAGCAATATTGGCAGAAATATAAGTTGTCATTGAGCTAATGTCACACATCTATTGTCGCTATTTCAGAGCATTAGTTGGTGGAGCAATGTATACCTTATGTCATGGGAACATTTTAACTGTACTACATTTTCTTATTATCTTTTTGTTATGTGAATTTTATGAACTAAATGTATACCGTTAAAATAAATATAATGAAAATAATTTTTGGTTGACTTTTGTTTGTTTTGTTTTTTACATTAGAAAAGGTATTACATTACTTGTAGCAGGAGTACTGGAGGATTATGTTAAAATGATGTGGAATTTATTTCATAACTTGTTCATGATGGTGATGATGATGCTAATGACGACAGTAGTGACAATGATGAAAATGAAAGTGTGGATGATATCATGGATTAGATGATTATGCCGATGATGATGATGATGATGATGATGACTATGACGATGAATATGATGATGATGATGATGATGACGATGACGATGACGATGACTACGATGATGATGATGATGATGGCACATTTTGTTTGCTCTTGGTTTTGCTCTTCTCACTTTTCCAAACTTTGCAGTGAATAGTTTATCTAAGAAACCGGTGAATCCGAACCCATATAACGCGAGCCGCGGCTAGCTCTGGATGGTACAAATAAGTATAGCGATCCGATCCGGGCCTTGCGCGGTTAGTGTTGTGCATGCTGGAAACCGGCATAACCGTAAACGTGAATGACCGGCGCGCGCGCGCGGCGTGACGTGACCTGTGACGTGGGAGGGAACAGCTGTAGTCAGACGATTTCCTAAAACTCACACTAAATTACGTTTCATTCGTCACATCACGCGTAATTTGAGATTTTCTGGGTGACTGAAGCTACATGAGAGAGAACTCTACGGAAAATTTAAAACTTTTCTCCAAAAAGTGATCATTGTGTCGAGAATGGTTCGAGTGATTTTCGTTCATCCTGATTTGGGGATCGGCGGCGCTGAGAGGCTCATCGTAGACGCTGCTCTAGCCCTGCAGGCCCGGCGGCATGGCGTGAAGCTGTACACTGCACACCACGACCCCTCGCACTGCTTCAAAGAGACGAGCGATGGAAGTCTCGAGGTGAAGAAACTTTGTTCATTTAATGATATCAAAACTATAAACACTAAATCAGTGATAAAATCAAACGAATCTTGACAGTTTACACTGTAAATTTTATTTGAAAAGTCAAGAGATTATGTTGAAAATCACTAATTATATATTTTTTTATTCCACGGACCACACAATTGCAATTACAATTTTAAGTATTTTAAGAATTGTTCTAATGAATTACAAATCATGACTCCTGTGGCTGTGTCATGGTGTAAATTAGTGTAATTTAAAATTAAAGTGATCCAATAATAATAATAAATTAAACAAGGCATTGACTGTGTCAAATTCAACCAAAATTGCTTGGAGAAGTTTCACACGTCTCTTGTTGTTTGGCCCTGTCACAACTTCAGAAGAATGATCTTAATTTTTCATGTTTATAAAATTAAAGCCCTTTAAAAATTAAAGCCGTGTTTGATGATGTATGGTGTTGTTTTTATTATGTCTTGATTGTTTATGAATTATGATTTGTGAACCCAAGACAATTTTCCATTGAGTTGGAGTTGGACCAATAAAATAACTACCGTATTGAAAATATTGAATATTGAAATGGGTTTTGATTATTCAAATATCTTAATATTATGGAAATATGTATTAAGTTAGTATTATAACAACTAAGATTCAATTGAAAAGCGTTCAGGGTTCAGGAACGCATTGCGGCTTTAAGTTTAATTTCATACATTCTTTTTTATTGCTGCAAGATCAAGTTCAAGTTTAATAGTAATTTTTATTTAGCATTTAGAGCAACAGTTGGGCTACTTGCGTGCTTTATATCGCTTGTGACTTGTGTCTGTTCATTTGTTGACCCATTCCCTTCATGATTCTGAAATCTCCATAGATATTGTACATAGCAAATCAGATTACTGCAAGGGGTTTAACACTTACTACATGAAGTATTACTGTAGATTAAATAATTTTCATTTTGTTTAGGTTGTCACAGCTGGAGACTGGCTTCCAAGGAGCATCTTTGGACACTGCTATGCATTGTGTGCCTACCTGCGCATGATATATGTCGCCCTTTATCTTGTCTTGTTCAGCCGAGAGCAGTATGATGTCATCATCTGTGATCAGATCTCTGCCTGCATCCCATTCCTAAAGATTAGGAGGGCAAAGGTGAGTTTACAGCAGCATCATCATCATCACCACCATCATCATCATCATCATCATCATCATCATCATCATCATCATCATCATCATCATCATCATCATCATCATCATCATCATCATCATCATCATCATCATCATCATCATCATCATCATCATCATCATCATCATCATCATCATCATCGTCATCATCGTTTTTGTCATCACCATCATTATCATCATCATCATTGACATCATCAGCCATCATCATCATCATCATCAGGTCAGCATCATCATCATCATCAGCATCATCATCATGGTCATCATCAACATCATCATCATCATTACCATCATCATCATCATCATCATCACCATCAGCTATCATCATCATCATCATCATCATTACCATCATAAAGAATGATACTTGATGGTTAAATTGCATAACTTCCCATCTCCCATTTAAACAAATCTTGTTCTAATGTCAGTTCCCAAACCTGTTGCTGATAAAGAGAAATAAAAAAGATTTAAACAAATCCTTATAATATAAATTTTATATAAACTTCATATATGGACTTGCTAAACGAAAGATTAGGACAAAAGAGAAAATATACAGTACTATAATATGAATGTGATTGACTCCCTAATAAATAGGCCATGTAAAGATAATAGGGCAGTTCCAAAGAAGGGTGAAAACAATTTCATAGTGTTACCACAGTATATGGGGCCATCTACAAAGTACGTACGCAATTTTTGGTCCAAAATTGACCCCCTCTTCCCCTGTACGCACTTTTTATACACGTGGTTCAATGGAGCGTACGCATCAGATTTAACCATCCCCCCCCCCTCCCCCTTGTGCGTACATACTTTGTAGATGGCCCCTATCCCCAAATTTATTTACTGAAATGCTTGCGTTTGGATGTGCCCTTGATAGTACTTTTATTTCACATTATTGTGATAGACGGTTTATCTATTTAAAAATAACTTTCAGGTTTTATTCTACTGTCACTTCCCGGACCTACTGCTTACCAAGCGACAGAGCTTCATGAAGAGAATGTACCGGGCTCCTATAGACTTGCTGGAAGAGAAGACTACTGGCATGGCAGATTGCATTGTGGTCAACAGTAACTTCACAGGTAAATACATATTCTGTTTATAAAATCATTTTATATATAAATATGTCAATTTATTGACAAAAATTCATGAAGTTGAGCTAAAATGAATATTTATTTCTTTTTAATGTTCAAAATAGAGTATTTCATATTTTCTACACAGCTGAAACTTTTTAGTCCAGTTTCTTGAACTATGAACTTTTATATACAGTCAAAGGTCATCTAAATATAATGAGAACATTTGTGTTTGAGGTCAAATTTCAGTAGATTCCATGACCAAGCTGAGGTATTTAATTGAATATTTTTGTTTTCATGTACAAAATAATGTATTTTTATCTCTCCTTACAGCCGAAACTTTCAAGCGCACATTTTCCAGCCTCCAAGACGTACAACCGGAGGTGCTCTACCCTTCGCTCAATTTTGCTGCATTTAACTCCACCATAGAAGCAGGCGATGACCTCATTCCAGCAGGGGTCAAGACACTTTTCCTGTCTATCAACCGATATGAGAGGAAGAAGAATCTCGCACTGGCCATAGAGGCAATGGGTGAGTTACTCTCAATGAAAGCTCTAAATGAAATGAACTTGTGGCCCTTTATCATCATCAACTTCAGGTGGTGCTGCAGAGTGCTGCTGTGGTCTTAATAACGGTAGACCATACAACTCTATCTTAAGTCTGTTATAGGGCCATTCTTTGAAAAGGGAAACTTTTTCGGAAAAATTGAAGTTTTATTTTTCTGTAGTTTTGTTCCATTTTTGGAATGATCCATGTGTAAAGTTTCATGAAATACATGATTTGACGTTTAAAATGAAACTTTTTTTTACTCATTTGCATAAATTTACATATTTCAATATTTGTCTAATAATCATAATTCAGAAAATAATCAAGATATCAAAAGGATAATTAGCAAGCTCATTCTTCTCACTTTCCTGTACAGGTTGATACCAACTTTGTAAAAATTCAACCTTTCATTCTTTTCTAAACCCGATATTATAAAATTCCCATTTTTCCATTCATATTGTACATGTCACACACGTGACCACCCCAAAATGTCACGCACGTGACCAGACGTTGCCACATAATTAAGTACTATAAAAAACAACGGTTTGATATAATTCTCATTCATTGCTATTGTTGTACTTACAAATGTATAGTACTTCTCTGGTAATAAGATGAACATTATAGCTATTCATATTTTAAAGAATTTTCCAAATGAAATTTAGTTATGAAAAAAGCGCTCCGTGCGAAGTCACACACGTGACCGATGCCATTTGACCTCTGACATTGAGTTACGTAATCCTTATAAAATCTTTTGTGTTAAGTTTGAAAGACTACACCATATTCAAGTCACATATGAAGTAAAAATCATTATAGTCTCATACTTACTGAAATATAAGCATCCCATTTCAAAATTTGTCATGTTTTGGGTCACACACGTGACCAAGAATGGCCCTATAGTCCTGTAATTTGTAGCCCTAATTAAAATGAATTTATTGATTTCTGTATATAATGTTTAATATTAATCTGTAAAAAAAAAAAAGCAGCTCTTATCACGTCATCTTTTCTTGCAGTGGCAGACTTAAATTTCTGGTCCATTTGCATTATGATTTACTGTTTTATGAATGTACAAAAAGGGGACAAATTCAAACAATATTCTCAATTGTATTCTCGGAAGACGTTTAGGACTGTTAGCTATTTTTATAGGGAAATGCATTAAGTTGATCATGTTATAATATCTCTTTATTTGCTTCTCTTTCTCACAGGAGATTTGAAATCCAGACTCTCAGCTGATGAATGGGAGAATGTGCATCTGGTGATGGCGGGAGGGTACGACGAGCGAGTCGCAGAAAACAAGGAGCACTACGAGGAACTCGTGGAACTCTCGGCGACCCTTTCTCTCTCCGATCACGTTACGTTCCTGCGGTCGTTCAGCGACGCTCAGAAACTCACCCTCCTAGATAGTTGCACCTGTTTACTGTACACCCCATCCAACGAGCACTTCGGTATAGTCCCTATAGAAGCCATGTATATGAATCGTCCAGTTATCGCTGTTAATAGCGGTGGACCACTAGAGACCATCGCTCATAAGCAGACTGGGTTTCTATGCGAGCCGAACGCAGGTAGCTTTGCCGGCGCGATGGAGAGGTTTGTTCGAGAGTCTGATCTTAGGACCAGGCTTGGGAAGGCGGGCAAGGAGAGAGTGATGAACAACTTCTCCTTCAGAGCTTTCGGGAATAAACTAGAGAAACTGGTGAAAAGAGTACATCGATTGTAAATTTCCTTGAAATGTGAAAGCTTTCATTGCTAGCAGAATCTTTATGAAAGGTAAAGTTTTTTTGAAATATGTTTACAAATATTATTATAAGAATGTCAATACGTATTACTTGGATGTATGTTTGATTGAGACTATAGAGTACTAATATAGGCTCATTTTCTTCTCTTTAAAGTGTTAATTGAATATGGTACATATGTGTTAATCTACGCAAATATATTGTATTAAGGGAGGAGGCATGCATGCTAATGTATAGAGCAGGCATTTGAGAGCATTATGCGATGTGATCTATTTTTGAGATTTACCAAATATAGTGTAAAATAAAATATTTATTATCATAATATGACTGATTAAGCAAAGAACAAAGTCCTTATGACAGCATTTGAGTAAATGAAATTTTAGTTTGAGACTTTCATTCCATGCTGGCATGTGATCAAATTAAAGTAAATTATAGGAAATTGTGGAGCACTTCATACAAAAATAGCCTTGCTTTGCTAGGTACTTGTGCTTTAAGATCGTAGTAGAGTGGAATGTTTGTGTTTATCAGATTTGCATTAAGTGAAGTCGTAAAGTTGTAGCCTGTTGATGTTTTAATGTTATTATCAATTTTCATGGATAAACAGGAATTTCTTGCCATTGATTGTGACGTCAATCACAAGCTGATACCATATTTGTTTGTACTAGGGACCACGACCCCAAAATAATATTCTTATAAATGAAATGTAATAGTTTTAGTAGTCCATTCCACCAACAAGTTCTGAAAAAATTAGTTTCAAGACAAATGATATAATTTGAAAACCCATCACAATACTGTAGTAGATCATTTGATTTCTTTAACACTTACATAATTTATTTATTTTATTATAGATTTTGTTAATATTTTTTGTTATGAATATTGATTATTGAAATTGTGCAATTTTGATTTTAGATCATAAACCTCACAGATAGTTGGGATGACACTTCTTCGACAAAATTTTGTATCATCATTTTCAATGATTTTTCAAGAATTAATGTATGCATGTCTTGTTGCTATGTCGGAGAAAGGAAAACACTCAAGTGTAACTATTTGTACATGTTATTAGTGCTGTAGTAAAAAGTGTTTTTTTTAGTCAAAACTGATGTGTGGGTTGGAGATAAGTAAAACCCATTTTTTCAAATTAAAGAATACACTCTGAAGTTTGTTTATTTGCAGAAACCATTTTTGTCCTTCACCGACAAAGGTTACGACATGTTTGAGTTGTGAACAATTATTACATGAATGAAAATGGGCAAAGAAAATAGGGTTCCCCTAGTTTACCCTAGTTTCCTTGCCAATTTTCATTTAAATTATAATACATTTCTACAGATCGAACCCACAATATATTTTTTTGCAATGATGCATTCAGTGAGTAACCTACATCAGTGATGGGCAAAAAAGCCAAGATGTGAATGTTTGCATGTGAAAATTAATTACAATTTTGCCTCTGTGAATCAGCATCCTCAATCATGTGAGTTAATGTCATGTATGACTATATACGAAGAAATGCACAAAATAATGAATTGATGGATTAAATTCTGATAAAGCAGACAACGCTCTCGGTTTATGTCATTTTCTACAAAATTGTTTTATTCGTACAATGATAGAGAAATATACAAATATTTACATTCGCAGATAGCCTTAGCCTGCCATAGGTCAAGACCTGGTGAAAAGAGAATTGAGAGATATAGAGTGGTCATCTTAAAAAAATTATTAGACTTTCATCTCGCTATAAAGAGAGCTATAGAAGGGGAGCTACTGTCGCCGCTGTCATGGAACCCTCTGATCTTATTCACAATACTTTAAACAAGGATGGATCTCATTAACTTTGGAAATAACAAAGTATGTTGGGTTGGGGGATATCTTTTTATCAAGTTATCAGATCACCATAAACATGTTTACTTTTACAATTTTATAATTATTGGCTCCCGAAAATATGTGACCGGATATAGCAAAACCCTGTACTTGTCGGTAATTCATGTTTTTGAGAAATGGGCATTGTAAGTTTACATAATGTATGTAAAAGTCTTATATTAGTAAAATTGAAACAATCATACCTTTGCAAAATATTGTCCAATATTTTAGATCAAGGCATCAAATTAAAGCTTATGAACAGGCCTTTATAATGGGTTGAAAATCTTAATTTTGATTTTGACCAACAAGTGCAGGGTTTTGCTATATCCAGTCACATATAACGGCACAGCTATTATTGCCAGAGCGTACGTCATGGAACTCTATAAATCAGATTCACAACACCGAACACAAGGATCTCATTTACTATGGATATGGCAGTCTTTTAAAGGGATAGTTGAGTTCTGTTTAAGAAAGTACAGTTTTGGTCAAACAGAATTTTAGTAACCAAAACCTGCACCATTACATTAACTCCACCATGCTCAAAAGGAATACGGTTTCACCATTTTAAATACAATATTGTGCATGTGGTGTTTTGTTGAAATAGTGATTAGATAGAAAGATAATCAACAACTATTAAAAAACCTCTTGTACATTTTTTTAAAAAGGAAGCATTTCAAAAAATTTATCGAATTTATCAAAATTATCGAATAAATGTGGGGCCCCACATTTATTACAAATGGTTATGTTTTTTGACATTTCTGAACCGATTTTCATCAAATAAAGTTTATTCTGTCATTAAAATTGTATGCTCTTTCGAATTTGACACTCAGTTTTTCATTATCTCACAAATTATTTTCTGTAGCGCCCTCTATACCAAAACTCAACTATCCCTTTAAGTCTGGAGGCATGTCTGTGGGTGTATGCATTATGTAAACGGCTTACCACATTCCCTATGTATATACTGATGACTGAAGCAGATGGTGACATTTTACAACTAGATAGCAGACATTTTACTAATGATAAAACCATTTGTTTGCCATCACACTATTTTAGGTCCATGCATAACACCTATATTTGTATACATAACAGTGCCCAAGAGAAAATTCTACTTCAAGCCCTTTATTTTCAGATTTCTTTTATTTAATCTGGCACAAGTTAATATCGACTTATTTCAATCAATCCCATTTTAAGTAGGTTCAGTCAAAGTACAGTCAAACCTTCTCTAGCGATGACCTGTCTTTAACCGTTCAGGACTGGTCCCAAAAATACTCAGGCTTGATTCTATGGAAAAATACATGTTGTAGCAAAATCAGTCCGTCCTGAAAGGGTTAAAAACCACCTGCTTATAAAGACCCCTATCTTGACTCCCTAGAGAGCAGTTTGCTTGTAAATTAACTTGTTTATGAAGACTTCCTGCCTTGAAAGACGACCATTTCTATCTTGCGTGGGTGGTCTTAAGTTATAGAGAGGTTTATAAAGTGAACCACGATGAAAAGCCAGACTTCAGATACAAGGGGTGGAAATGATCTATAAGCTATTAGCCATACACATACCTTTGGCAGGGCTCGACACAATATTGACAAAATTCGAAAAATCTTGTTTTCTTCCATGCCATGCTTTATGTATATAATAAGTTTGATCAGGAAAGAGTGACATTTTGAAAAGTAAAAAGTTTACTCAAGAAATTACATTTTCGGTCCAGTAAATATTTCTTTCGGGCCACCAGAAAGGGGGAAGAAATGATTTCACTGGCCCGATCGGGCCACTGACAAAAAAAGGTAAGTGTGGAGCCCTGCCTTTGGCAACATCAAAATCATGAACTTTTACTGGTCTAATGGACAATATTAGAAGGAGGTGGTCATTCCCATCCTTGCTCCGCCCCTTCGCAAGGTCCACCTTTTCATTCCTCGACACAAAGCCATAAGATACTATTAACCCGTTTAGGACTGGTCCCGAAAATACTCTGGCAGAAGTCTAATGGAGAATACATGATATAACAAAATCAGTCAGTCCTGAATGGGCTAATGATCGGTTGATGTGGCATGTTCAGATGGGCGGTTGACTTCCAATCATTGGGTCCAGAGTTTGAGACTGACCAATGCCATGGCACTTTAATATCATGTCCTTCAGCTGGACATTGTATTCACATTGCTGCTCTCAACCCAGGTGCAGTAAATATCGGTCATAACTGTCAATCAATCCGTATCGGTCAAATCTCAATCGTCCAGTTTCGCTTTCTTGGCCCAACTAGGTCTCTCCTCTTCCTCCTCCTCTTCATCCGACTCTTGGAAGATTGGATTGGGTTGAGTGCTGTGGGGAGTAACAAACAAGAAATCTGAATAATTGATTGGCTAAACACGGTCACATGACTTCAATTTAATTCAGTATGTTCCATGGAAGAGAGTTATGTTTCACCCCTCAGAGCAGCGATATATCGATATGGGATAATTTTTGTGTAGACCACTGGCAAAAAATGATAGCTAGCATGTAAATGATTGCAAGGGTTATGTTCCACGCTGGAAGTATTTTTTCATCAAAATTTGTATGTATGCGCGTGATATTAACAATTCATACACGCAACCCAAGAGAGATTCTATTATCTTGTTACAATGACAATATTAAAATGTCACTTTGAAAAACCACAATTTCTAATCGCAAAGGCCAAAACTTAAGTGTTAAGATTGGTAACTTTTGTACCTAGACCAAGTCATATAACACAACAGATGATAACTTTGTTGTCTGAGCTCTTTAAAAAAACAAGGTCGATTGTACATATTTCTTCTTATTTACCTACTACAAAAATGGATGGCTTATATTTTCCCGTAATATTAATTAAATTATATCCTTGTACCATTATAATGATGTAAGCTACATTAATTTGTCATATATGTATTTGTTTGTAATACCTGCCACTGTCTTGAACGAGAGTGGACCAGGGGGTGTTTAATGAAGATTCTAAGTTGGACCTTACAATTATGGAAAGCTATTATTAGTTTCTTTGAAAAATTATTGAAACATTAATTATATAAAAATGATAAAAATCAGTAATATTTGTTATTACAAGGAGTCTTTAAGTTTTGGTATATTTTTTGGTAGGAAGTCTCAAATACTTGTCCTTTTTTTTTGCTTTTGAATATGTTTTATTCCATCGCTACAAATGGCTTTCCATAATTGTTAGGTCTAACTTTAATAGAGTCAAGTTTAAAAGAAGAGTTCTTACTGTTTGTATGCGGGTGCCACCCACAGGGGATTCTCTTTGGCCTCCTTAGCGTGCCGCAAGATGGCTTCCCTCGCACTCATGCTCGTATCCTCCTTCATGTGAGTAGCTATGCTCATTGCCACGTAGCGTGACAGAGTGCTGCCACCTTCCGCCAAACGACCACCCATACCTAGAAGAGAATACAAACAAAGAAATTAATACCAGAGAACCATGCCGTAGATCTGTGATGATACATATTGTTCCCTCGCGCTCATGCTCGTATCCTCCTTCATGTGAGTAGCTATGCTCATTGCCACGTAGCGTGACAGAGTGCTGCCACCTTCCGCCAAACGACCACCCATACCTAGAAGAGAATACAAACAAAGAAATTAATACCAGCGAACCATGTCATATAGCTGTGATGATACATATTGTTCCCTCGCACTCATGCTCGTATCCTCCTTCATGTGAGTAGCTATGCTCATTGCCACGTAGCGTGACAGAGTGCTGCCACCTTCCGCCAAACGACCACCCATACCTAGAAGAGAATACAAACAAAGATATTAATACCAGCGAACCATGTCGTAGATCTGTGATGATACATATTGTTCCCTCGCACTCATGCTCGTATCCTCCTTCATGTGAGTAGCTATGCTCAATGCCACGTAGCGTGATAGAGTGCTCCCACCTTCCGCCAAACGACCACCCATACCTAATAGAAGAGAATACAAACATAATAGAGAATCTTAACTTCAAACACTGTAATCATAAAATATCTTTATAACGAAAGATAAATTAGGGGAAACCAAAACATGTTCCATGCTTCTATTGGTTATACAAATACAATTAGGTATGTGAGAACTGCTAGAGTTCTAAGTAAATGTTGATGTTACTAGATCCCTTTAAAGGGACTTGGTAACATTGTCCAAATCCTCAAAATAAATTTTTCATTCTAGCGGTTCCCTCATACCTTGTTGTATTCGTATTAACAATAAAATCATGGGACAGGTTTCGGTTTTTCAAATTTCCCTTTCGTTACAAAGATATGTACGATCGAAGTATTCAGATAAGAAAAACTCCGGGCGAGTTTTTCTTGTGTGTACAAAGTGAGTACAGTGAGTTATTGAATATCACTTTGTATTTTCGCTCATTACTTGGCCATGCAATGTCCATTTTACTTGAAATTTTCACACAATACCCTGTGGACATATGAGATAACAATAATATACATTGCATCAACCATTCATCACTTTTTGCACATGTCAACAAAGTTACTAGATCCCTTTAAGGCTAAGAACAGAAGCATTTAGTAAAGGACGTACCTTTTTTGATGGGTAGTTCAGGTTTGTGTGACTTGACCGGGTCCTTCCTGTCTTTCTGATTCTTCTTGTAGGCCAGGATCTCACTCGGCTCCTCGTTACCTCCTCCCCTCCTCCGGGATCTCCTGGACATCACCGCTGAAAAGGAGACAACAAAAAAAGACGAATAAATTAACCAATTCCCTTTGAGATTCAGAAAGCCATATAATGTAGACCTCACACAAAGCCCACCAGTTTCCCATAGGCGAGGGATTAATTCAATGGATAAGACTGAGAGGATGCGCTCGTCAGAGGAAAATGGAGATGATTGATGATCAATTTGCTGTAGTTCCTGGGATAAGCCAAAATGGAAATAAAGAATAGATCAGACTGTAGAATCAGAATATATGCCAGGATCTCACTTGGCTCCCTCCTCTTTACCTCCCCTCCTCCAGGATCTCCTGGACATCACCGCTGGAGATGAAACAAAAAATAGAACGTAAGTTAAAATGAGCTGAGCTTGCGAACCTAGCAAGTCCTTTATCAAGGCAAAATTAATAACAAGTGACTCAACTGAACATGGGACTATATACATAAAACGAGCAAAGTTCAGTAATATAACAGGCACAGGCTAGAGTA
Organism: Echinarachnius parma; assembly: GCA_037951105.1. NCBI lineage: Eukaryota > Metazoa > Echinodermata > Echinoidea > Clypeasteroida > Echinarachniidae > Echinarachnius > Echinarachnius parma. Next base: position 28,508 of record JBAMJV010007137.1, read on the forward strand.
AACAAGAACAACAATGTAAAACAAGCAAAGTAAAGCCTAGAGGGGGAGGGAGGAGGGGGGGGGGGGGGGGGTAAGACTGGAGCAGGACCCCGCTACGCCAATGCCTCCATACACTGTTGATGTGGGTGGGTATACATTCCTGTTTGAAATTACATTAGAGCACTTTATTTACAGATTTACAGCAAATTACACATATCTTAATTTAATCATCAAAGTCACTAAGGATATACGCATATATGTTTATTTGGGAATTACGGAAATGAGAGGTAAAAAGCATCCAGGAGAAATTGGCAAAAGGGATGTAAGATCTTCCAATCAACTATACTAGAACGATCCTTGTAAATATCTAGGTCTAGGGAATTCACCGCAAACCGTGGTAACTTACGTGCTATTACGGCATCGGTCTTCATGATGTCGGGTTCAGTTCTCTTCCTTCTTTTCTTCACCATGCACAGCTTGGCTCCTCTGTGGGAAGCAGAAGTGACAGAAATGAAAATGAACAAAGAAAATGGGGCTTTGCCAGGAATCAAACCTGAGGCATCCACATTGCTAGAACGGTGCTCTACCCACTGAGCTACCAAGCGCTCTTATACTGGTAGTACTTCCCCTAAACCATTTTAAATGGTTACACAACTTTAAACTCTTTATTTTTAAGATATGTAACAAATCTGTAGTTGCAGACACAGTGACCCCACCCTGATGGTTATGAATTGCTGAAGTGAAAATTTGTATATGTTCCCTTTTATAAAAACATACAGATGTGAATAAAACAAAAACACTCTTAAATTAAGCTCCGACTTTATTTCAAATTCATGTGAGTCTTTTCACAAAATTTTATGACAAATAATGATATTGTGAAGAATTGCTATAATGGTGAAAATCTATCAAGGTCCATTCAATAACCTTGCTGCATTTGACAATGAGAATGTATCTTTTTTTTCTTCATATGCTGGCAATTCTTTCATAAAAATCTTTGCCCCATATTAAGCCACGCCCATCATTCATAACTGACTGATAAAGCTTTGTTATGAGTGCATGTTATAAACTGCTTCTTGGTATCATTTTAAAGCTTTATGTAACAAAATATAAATCCTTGCTCACTAATTGTAACAAACAGAAATGTTAAAACAATGGCGTACTTATGACTCCTGTCTGGATCGTAGAAGACCTTGGCCACTCCATTGCCAGACCCTATGATGATCTGGTTTAGTTTAGGATGCCACAGACATCTCACCACACTCTGAGAAGAGAACAAAAGTGAGAAGAAATTAAATCAATTAAAGAGATCCATTAACTTCATACAATCTTTCCAAAAGTGATATTCAAGACTAAAATCATATACGAATACCATTGTAAAATACTTCTGAATGAAGACTGAAAGTTAATACGAACACAGGCAAAACAAGTTAAAATTGATGTCAGATATTATCACCTACTGCACATTAATTTTGACTACAGTTGAAGAACGTACTGGAACGCTTTGTATTCAGTCATAAATATCTCCATACTTAGGGGGACACTTCGAAAAATCAAAACCCATTTCCTTCTTCTGTTACCTTAGGCAAAACCACAAATTTGAAAACTCCAGGCCCCATATTCATGAAACCCTGCTAGCTTAGTTCATTGCTAAGAGTATTTTAAATGTGCAGTTTATTGAGAAACAAACAGTTTTCCTAGTCCCCAACTATGGTTAGCTGGGTAAGCTTTAGGTACCCACTAAGTTAACCCAAGTTAGCAACTAAAATATATAATTCATAGACACGCCATCACAAATAGACTTAGCAAGGAACTAAGCTAGCAGGCTTTCATGAATATGGGCCCAGGTGATTTTAGTTGAGAGTGAATGGATCACTTTAAACTTACCGACTCGCCACATTCCAGCTCTGTGACCTTCCTGAGCGTCTCCCTGTCATAGAAGATGAGTCTTCCTTGTTGCTCTTTCCTCACCGACTGTCCGGCCAGGATGAGCTTATCGTCAGGGCTAAAGCAACAGTCAGCTCTAAAAGGAAGAAGAATAACAAGTCCTAATAAATTCAGTCAAGAATTTCAAGATTGATTAAAATCCCATCTATGTGCAAAGACCATTTGCCTAAAAAAACAGTTGTCTAAAGTTCTTTTGAGACGGCTAAAAGTAGAAGTTGTCTTCCTTGTTTCTCTTTCCTAACTGACAGTCCAGCAAAGATGAGCTTATCATCGGGGCTAAAGCAACAGTCAGCTCTAAATGGAAGAATAATGAAGAATCTAAATAAATTCAGTCAAGTAAATTAAGTTTGATACATTTTTGAAAAAAACAACAACACAAACATCTTCCTACACCAGTCTTCTAAAGTTCTTTTGAGATGACTGAAAGTAGAATGTATATGACTTTCTGGTTGCTCTTTCCTAACAGACAGTCCAGCCATTATTAGCTTATCATCTGGACTAAAACAACAGTCAGATCTAGAAGACAAACGAATAACCATACATACAATCATTCAATTACCTATCTCTTTATCCCATCATGTAAACGCTAGTAATTTTGATATAACATGCATACATTTTCCAAGACAAACCAGTACAAGTCTAATTCAGTTCTTCTTTGCAGGCAGCTATAAGTATAAGATGAGACTTCCTTGCTCCTACTTTCTAATGGACAGTTAGCTGTTCACTTTTTCTAGAATATAAGTAAGATTGTTTTATTTAGCTTTATAATTGGAGCTCCAATTACAAGCTTTTGCTTTTCAGGGGCTCCAAATCATTACTACACGTATCTTGTTTTAATATTGTAAAAATGTATTGATTTCTATGGTTGAATAAAAGAAATGAAATGAAACAGTGAAGCCAGGGTCAGCTTGTTAGCAGGACTTTTTTTGGACCACCTCATTCTGGTTTTGGGCAAGTAAAATTGTATATGTCTCTATTCTACATGCCCGACCATGCCACCAGATACAAAATTCATATTTAGCATTGGAAGATTTGCTGTTATGTAAACGTGCTACTGGAAGAACAGATGTGTCCAGTTCCAAAACAAGCCACACAGTAATATCAGACTGGCCAAGAAAGGTTTAGAAATGATTAAGTAAAATTAACCCATTCCCTTTGAGTTTCTGAAATCCCCATATACATTGTACACAACCCACCTGGTTCCCATAGTTAAGGGTTTAAGAGTAACCAAATTCATGAAAACCATGAAACTATAATACTTACACCGAATAGTAGCTAGTTAGTCCTGTTACCACATTCAAAGGTCTCTTGAAATTTCTGAGGTCCCAGGATTTTAAAGTGTCATCACCTACAAATCAATTCAGATGAAGCAAGAATAGATATAAGTGGACGTGGTGTAGCAAGATTGGTAGAGCGCGCGCTTTCCGATCTGGAGATCCCGAGTTCGAACCCCGCTCCCTGCGTTTGTCCTTCAGCAAGACAATTTATTCACAATTGCTGCTCTCTACCCAGGTGTATAAATGGGTACCCGGAAGGATGGGAACGCGTTTCCTTAGCACTGTGCGCGCCTAATAGGCGACTTGCTGGAATACTCCCCAGGGAGTGGAAAATGTGCACTGTGCAGTGTGTATCCGTTGACCGGGGTAATAATAATATTGCGCCTGAGAATAGTGTACTAGAGTCATGGCGCATTACAAATGCTCTATATTATTATTATTATATAATTTAAAACTCGGCCATTACTCTATTTTCATTGAATTAAAATTAATCTGATGAAAAACAGTGTAAGTCACAAAAAACAAAAACAAAATCAGACTATCAACATCATGTTTTTATTTGAGAATGGAAACAAAATGAACCTTGCCAATACCATCAACATTTAAAGCACAATAATTCAAATAAATATTCATCATCATCATAAACTTCAGGTGGCACTGTAAAGCGCTGCTGTGGTCTTCACGAGAGCACACCAAGTGAATTGCACCCTTCATTCCTCCTCCAGACACTCTCTTTATATCGTCAGCCCCGGATATGGGTGGACAACGTCTACCACATTTTCCTTCAATAAGTGCTTGCAGTATCTGTTTCTCAACTCATTCAATTCTCCTTTAATATGGTGTGCCCAAAATACTGTCCATAATTCCCCTTCTTATTGTTAAGCCTGTACCAGTCTTGTCCAGAATCCAAACATTTGTAATGTTACCTTCACACGTTACCTACAAAAACTATACAGAGCTATGAATTAAATGCCATGGATTTATAATTTCGTCGCTGGGCAATAAAAAGGGCAAAATGGCCGATATTATCGTCAAATATTGATTTTATTTTTATTTTATTTCCAGATAGAGTACTTTAAACCCTATCTGATGATGTATTTAGAATCCCCATATATGCCCTACTTTTTGAGAAAATCATAAATAAACAAAGGACAAATGAACTAATTGCGTGTATTTGGGCAACTAAAAGGCCAAATTCGTTTTCCGAGAGGTGTTATTTGGGTAAAAATCAATACACTTATAACGAATGAAAGTGTTATTTGACTACTTTTCCGAAAAAACGTAGCATTGGTTACAATATCTGCACATACGCAAGGCCACAAGTTTATCCAATTTTAATTGAAGCGGCGACGAAATACCCCTTGCATTTTAGGCATACATAACTAAACGCGCACCTCCTGCGCGTATGATATGGGCAACAAAAAGGACAAAATGGACTTTGCCCTTTTTGATGCCCATTATTACGCCAAGTCGCGCGCATTGCCTGTGCATTATCAATGCGCGTAAAAGGGCAATTCGCAATTTGTCCTTTTTCATGCCCATTATTCAGCGAAGTCGTGCGCATTGCCTGTGCGTTATCAATGCGCGTAAAAGGGCAATTCGCAATTTGTCCTTTTTCGTGCCCAATATCGGCGCATTATCGACGTGTAATAAAGACAAAATAAGAAATGCATAATAACTCCGTTAAAAAGAACTGAGCATGCGCCAAATTAAACAACTGGGTAGCTATAAGGCCTACTTAACTTTTTCACTAAGTATAGTTACTGAATTTGGCATTTAAAAACAATAATTGCCCAAAATGTTGTTTCTTCAAAAAAAGTATGTATCGTTTTTTGCTATCGATACCGTCAATTTGTCCTTTTAATTGCCCAGCGACGATTTAGAAGTTTCAAGTTTAGAATTAGCAAAATGTTTCAAGAAGGGTTGTAAATCTCACTAGAAGGATTTAAGACAAGAGTTTGACCTCACCTCCTCTGGAAACAAACATCATGTTGTCATATGAGAATGCTAAACACGATGTGTCGGTTCCTACCCCATGGGCCGTCTTCTGATGGTACGTCGGCCTTACCTGAGAAACACAAAACAAACAAAACATGGTATAGAAAAGATTGTGGTCAAAAAGTTGAAAAAATATCTTTAGATGAGTCATCTTTAAACAAAATCAATAGAATGCGATACATAATGTGTTGGTTCCTACCCCATGGGTGGTTTTCTGATGTTATGTGGGCCTCGCTTGAAAATAAAGAAAGAATCAGAAAACAAATGCACTTTTAAAATCTATCCAACCATAAAAAGGGAGCATTCATACTTATATTCATAAAATGCAATCATCATGTTGTCATATGAGAATGCTAAACAAGATGGGTCTGTTCCTACCCCATGGGCCGTCTTCTGATGGTATGTTGGCCTCACCTGCGAAACATTAAACAAAACATGAAATAGAGAAGACTTATAATCTCCATGTAGAATGATTGTGGTCAATAAGTTGAGAATATATATATATGGATGCACCATCCATCAGGATGCAAATTATCAAGTTTTCATAAGAGAATGCTATACATGATTTAAATAGGACATTATTCACCAAAGGCCTCTTTATGTTCCTCTATTAAGATACTTATAAAAAGTTGTTTACTCCTGTCTCTACATCCCGCTGCAATGAGTCTGAACGCACAACACGTAGGGTTAGTCTACTTATCTCTCTCTCTCTCTCTCACAGTAACACATTAATTAACATGGGCATATTGTCTGTAGAAATTAAAATGTCCTTTCTATGAACTGGCATCAATAGAGAGAGTTTAAAGTTACTTCCAAGTGGTCTCTTCATGTCCCACAGTTGAATGCTGCCATCCTGGCATCCCGCTGCGATGAGTCTGGCATCACGGCTGTACGCACAGCACATCGGATGGGTCCTCTTCTCTTCCTTACCTTAACTCTCTAATTAGCATAACCACAAAATATTTATAAACCCAATCTTAGCTAGTAAAATGAGCGTTGAAGTCACTTACAAGTGGTCTCTTCATGTCCCACAGTTGAATGCTGCCATCCTGGCATCCCGCTGCGATGAGTCTCGCATCACGGCTGTACGCACAGCACATCGGGTGGGTCCTCTTCCCTCCTGGACCCCTGAACTTGATGACCTGGTTCTGCTTCCACGGCTGGTTCACATCCCACACCCTCACAGTGCTATATGGGGAAAATATAGATTTCACTTCAAAATGTCAAAATTGGGCTCATATACACAAGAGAAATAAAGATATTTTAGAGCTGATGTTTAGATCCCATCACCCAATTGTGCTCCAATGGTCAAAATTGAGATGAGGGATGATAGCATGATAAGCCTCCTAGGAAATAAAGTACAAAAAAACAAAAGAGACAGGTTCTGTTTCCACGGCTGGTTCACAACCCACACCCTCACAGTGCTGCACAGAGATAATCAAAATTGAGACATCGATGATGAAATACAGTCAAACCCTTGCACATATCCCTAAGTTGATTTTTTTAACTTTAGGATTTGTGTCAGGTTTATAATTTACCTTCTGACCATCAAGAGCATTGAAAGGGGTTTCAGTTGGTATAGCACTGGTCTAGCAATCTAAAGGTCACGGTTTGAATCAAGGGGAAGCCCTATTTTTCTTTGCTTGTTTTCATGTACATATATTTCAAGTCAGTTTCCCCGGGTTTGAAATGATTATTTTGAAAAAATACAAAAGAGAACACTTACGAATCATAAGCACATGTGATGAACTCTTCTTTCACTTTGGGATTCCAGCATGCTCCGTTCAACATTGCAGTATGGCCCTAGTAAAAAGTGGACAAGAGGACATATTAATACAAAATAAAATTGCAAAATACATTACAATAAAAACAATTACCACAGTTTACTCAATAGTTTTTATCTATCCAGTCATTTCATATTAACCTGTTAAGAACCACCACTGCTTTTTGGATATGTTCATGTTATGATATATTTTATATCCGGTCATCAGACAAAACTAGATGGATCTTCGACTGCGCGCAGTCGAAAATGATGCCTCCGCCATTACGCAATTTATTTATATCAAGCCCAAATCAACATGTACACTGAATTAATTCTGTCAACTCAATTTTGATGGTACTCTGTCTTTTAGATCTTGACATATCACAATTATGAGCTATAAGTGACCTTGACCTTTGCCCTCATGACCCCAAAATCTAATGACTACAATTGTTCCCTAAGATACATTCAGGTATCAAGTTGGATTGAAATCTGATATTCAGTTCTTGAGATTTCCAATCTCAAGCTACTTTTACATATAATGAGCCCTGTGACCTTTGACCTCATGACCTCCAAAATCTAATCAGTTCATTGGCTCTCCAAGGAACATACATGTACCAAGTTTGGTCAGAATCTGTCAATCCCTTCTTGAGATAACGCGATCACGATATATTTTTGCATATATAATGAGCTCTGTGACCTTTGACCTTTGACCTCATGACCCCAAAATCTAATCAGATCATTGGCCCCCCAAGATACATACATGTACCAAGTTTAGTCAGAATCCGTCAATCCGTTCTTGAGATAACGCGATCACGATCTATTTTTGCATATATAATGAGCTCTGTGACCTTTGACCTTTGACCTCATGATCCCAAAATCTAATCAGATCATTGGCCCCCCCCAAGATACATACATGTACCAAGTTTGGTCAGAATCCGTCAATCCGTTCTTGAGATAACGCGATCACGAGCTATTTTTGCATATATAATGAGCTCTGTGACCTTTGACCTTTGACCTCATGACCCCAAAATCTAATCAGATCATCGGCCCCTCAAGATACATACATGACCCAAGTTTGGTGAAAATCCGTCAATCTGTTCTTGAGATAACGCGATCACGAGAACGGGACGTACGGACGTACGGACGGACGTACGGACGGACGTACGGACGGACAACCCGAAAACATAATGCCTCCGGCTACTTCGTTGCGGAGGCATAAAAACAACAACAACCAACCAACCAACCAACCAACCAACAAATAAATAAGTCAGAAATGTGAAATAAAGACAAAAGAATGGTAACTCATCACTCGACTAGTTATGACATGACAACTTTTTATTTGACCTACATCACCATATCAATTGGATCCACTTACTCATACGAGCAAATTACCATACTGTTGCATGTCGCGGGCAATGCATAAGACAATTTGGGGCTGGAGTGTACTGTTGACACGCCACCACATGTATGGTCAATGTACTCTGTGCGACCAGGAAATTGTGAGGATGTCGTGTAAATGGTCATACCACCTAATATGACCATCTTCATTGTAGATGTGGATCTACTCTAGTGTTGATGATTTCGGGAGTATTTACTACCCGGGACTCGCGATCATTTTTCGGGCGAGTCCCGGGTACCTGAAATTTACCTATTTGTTAATTATGATCGGCATGTCACGCCAGCTGGGAAAACGTGTTCATTAAAGAGACAAAAATTGAGCGCATTTATGTCACTTGAATGAACATGGTAACTCTTGCGTACAAACAATGAGGGGACTTGCTTTTTTTCCGGAAAATCGAGTATCGATTTTTGCGCCCGGGACTCAACATTTTTCGGCGGGACCCGGGTACCCGGGACTCATCAACAGCACTAATCTACTTACCTTCGTTTTTGCCATGTCTTGAATGTACTGGTCCCCCTTCACACACTCCATGATCTCGAAACCATCCCTGTCGACAACTTTAGCCTGTGGTTTAGCTGCAGCCATTAGTATGCTGTCTCCAGTTATGCTGTACTGCAGACTTCTGATCTGGTGGCTATACAAAGAAATATAAAATATTGAAATGAAATATTTTGTATGCACTTCATATTACTTAAAACAAAGAAACTTTGGAGTATTATATCATTGGTGTTAGGAGTCATGTTTAAATTGGTCATCTTGCACACACTCCATGATCTCAAAGCCATCCCTGTCGACAACTTTAGCCTGTGGTTTAGCTGCAGCCACTAGTATGCTGTCTCCAGTTATGCTGTACTGCAGACTTCTGATCTGGTGGCTATACAAAGTCATATACAGAGAATGTACAGAAAAATAAACAAATTAACATATGTGATTTGTATGCTCTTCATTTCACTGCAAAAGAAGAAACTACTGTGTAGATTATTAAAGCAGTGATCTGTAAGCCATATGTCATGTATAAACTGGTCACCCCTCACATATTCCACGATCTAAAAGCCATCCCTGTCTACCACTTTAGACTGCGGTTTAGCTGCTGCCATGAGAATGCTGTCTCCAGTAATACTGTACTGTAGATTTCTGATCTGGTGGCTATACAGAGATATATAAAATAAACAAATTAACATTATGTTTTTTTAATATGCACTTCTTATTACTTCAAAAGAAGAAGTAATATAGGATTGGTATATGCCCGGCTATCATTTATATACTGGTCATCCCATACTCACTCCATGATCTAAAAAAAATTGTCAGAAATAGGTTGTTTTACAGTGCTATAATCTGTGAGCTACACAAAACTTGTCTATAGCAGCCAACCTGCCTACAGTGGCCACCAAAAGTGTTCCTGTGCAGAGAAAAACACAATTATGGAACACTATCAGTTTCTTTGTAAAATTGTTAAACCTGTTCTTCAAACAAGCCTACAATTTTGAAAAAAATCATTTACACTTCTTTTTTTTCAAAGAGACTTCAAGTTATTGATGTGAAATGTTGTGGAAGTTTCAAATATTTGCATTTGGGTTCTTGAATATGTTTAATTCCAAAGCTACACATGGCTTTCCATAATTTGTAAGTCCAATTATTTCGACTTGGGATCTTTGTGAACACCCCCCCCCCCCCCCCCCCTCTACATAGGTTACCTGTCTACAGTGACCAATGTTCTCGTTCCCCTTCGGTGGTCACTATACACAGATTTGACGGTTAATAGAATCTTACCTTTCAAATGGCTGGAATGTTCTGAATGACTGGAGGGACGGATCCATTGCAGCAAAGTCCCAGAATCTGACGTCGAAGTCATAGCCCCCTGTGACAAGCCGGGATCCTGAAGGATCTAGGGCCACTGCTGATACCTACACAGATTGCACAAGAGACATAACATTGGTTGGTTAATTGATGTTTAAAGTAACTTTGTTGGTGTGTGCAAAAAGTGATGAGTGATTTAGAGTGATCTGATATGTCCACAAAGTAATATGTGAACATTTCACGTTAAATGGATAATTTTTGGCTGAGATATGAGCAAAAAAGCAAAGTGATATTCACTAATTCATTGTACTTACTTTGAACACGGCATGAAATCATATCGTAGACAATTTCATATCTGAAAACTTCAATCGTAAATATCTTTAGAACGAAATGGAAATTTGAAAAACTGAAACCTGTCCCGTGCTTTTATTGTTAATATGAATATGATAAGGTATGAGAGAACCACTAGAGTTCCAAGTAAGATTTCAGGATTTGGACAATGTTACTAAATCCCTTTAAAGACGCACTTAATCAATCATGACTATTTATGTTTGGGACCGCCCCTTTAATGTCACCATCAGGGAGATGCAGGCTGGGTTTGAACCTGGGCCGATTTGGATGAAGAGCAGAGCTCTGACTACTAGACCAAAACACCTCTTCACATACTACAGTGGTCTCCACCTAATTGGTTTATTAAGCCTTTTCAGAATTATTTTTAACCCTTCAACAGGAGTACTTATTTAACCCATTACCTACGGGAACCTGGTTGACCCCAGGTTTAAACTCATTGTTGGTTGTAAAATCCAGTAGGGAACAGGTTAAATGTTATTCTACTTTTATGCAGAGACTCCTGTATCAATAGAAGCTGATTTCCATGTTGCACATTTTGGAACTTCATGCATAGGAAAAGTCAATATAAATAAGGTAATCTTACAAATACTTGTACATTTTTCACAAAGGAAACTCTCTTACATATGTCACATAAACTTTGAACACTATTGTCTAAATTTGAATTGTCCATCTTATACTTACTGTTGATACCTACATAGATGACACATATATGATAACAAGCTCTTACAAGTGCAATACATCAACATTACAATAGCCAATGATAAAATTTAAAGAAAACACTTACAGATTTGTTTCCATGATTCAAAACAATCTCATGAGTGGCTGGGATCTTTTTCTGTGGAGACTGAAAAAAAGAAAGGAATATATATATACACATCAACAATACTCATTATGTCTATGATTGATAATTGAAACCAGTGGCATAGCTACATTAGGGGGGGGGGGGGAATGTGCCCCCTTGTGCCCCACAAATAATATGTCCAAAACAATAATACAAAAAAAAAACATAAGGGGAAATCTGTGTAAAAATAAAGAAAACATAATGTATGCCCCCTATCATTTGTGTGCCCCCAATCAGCCCGACCACGTTATGCCACTGATTTAAACTCAAAAGATGGGGAATTATTTTCACTACAGGCTATACGTTTATTGTGTATAATCGGAAAGGTGCATGACTTCAATCTGTAATATTAGTAATTAATACAAATATTATTATTATTACATTATCAAAGATGATCTTCTCAACTACAAAAAAGACTGGATGTTCACTACACTAAAACAATTGATGTATGTACATGAATTGCTTTACTCCATTAATTGGCATATATCTTTACATACCTCTTCAGGGAAGATAATGAATCTCAAGGTATCATTTACAAATCTTCACCAGTGACTTCATTAATTGCATTTTGAATACCAGAAAAAACGTTACATCATATTTACCTCCTCTTCTTCATCTTCATCATCAAAGTCCACATCATCATCGCTGTCGACGTCAGATGAGGCTTTCTTGGAAGATGTTCCTGCTCCGAATCCAGGAGGGAGTGGAGGTCCTGTAATATAGTATGGGAGAAAAAGGCAAAAAAAAATATATAAAATTGAACTTGTTTACCAATAATAATAATAACAAAAATAATAATAAATAAAATCATCATCATCATCATCATCATCATCATCATCATCATCATCATCATCATCATCATCATCATCATCATCATCATCATCATCATCATCATCATCATCATCATCACCACCACTATCATCATTATCACCATCATCATCAGTACCTTTTTGATAGTAAGTCTCTTCTCTCTGTGTGAAGATAATTGCCAAATTAATTGTGACTGTTTTAGGGTGAATCTATTTTCAAAAGACTGGGTTAGAAGTTAAACTGGACACTTGAATTTCCTTGTCAGTGTAAAATCAAACTTGCTTACCGATCATGTCATCATCATCGTCATCGCTGTCATCATCAGCGCCTTTCTTGCTGCTACCACTCTTCTCCTGGTGTGAAGAAGATTGTGCTTTGCTGCCAGTTTCCTCTTCATCATCACCCTTCTTGGTCATCTCCTGGGCTGTGCGTCTCATCTGTTCAAACATCTTGTCTACATCAAAGTTTCTCGCCATTTTACCTGTGGAAAAGATATGTTTAAGATTTGTAATTAATGCTAGTAATGATGTGATATAATGTAATAACCTATACAAAGAAGTGTGCTTTGCTCCAAGCTACATCACCACAGTCTCTTCCAGATGACTGGTTAATCTTTATAGTAATTTTCTGGTCTGTTCAAACATATTGTATGTATACGTCAAAAGGTTCTCTTGCCTTTTTACCTGCAATTAAAAAAAAGTTGTTCAAATGTCTGTTATTGTCCGTTATAAGGTATAATCTCATAAATATGATGTATGCAGGGAGGGCTCAAAATATAAAGGCTCCTTTTCAGTCTTTATTTATTTTCCATTCTCTGTTCTACCGTTCAACAGTCTGTTTCCTCTCATACCAAATTGTTGTGACAATGAAATTTAAAACAATTCAGAAGAAAACAAAAATTAATCAACGTTCATGTCTTGAACAATATTTGGCATGCTTCTCTATTTCCACATTGCACCACATCTATGGCTTGTAAATTATCTTGCACGACCATTACAAGTCACTCACAAACTTTCCTAATTCAAGCTTGATTTTGTTGGTTCTTTTATCCATATCTATATATATCTGTACGTAATTAAGAAAATTATAAGATGTAAAAAAGGCCATGGATAAAAAAGATTCGTACCAAATCCAGCAAATCCCATGAGTTGAGCCATGTCTTGCTCCGGTTCCTGAGGCTGAGGTTTATCAACATTTGAAGTACTTGATGATGAAGAACTTGGTGTGAATGTGGTAGCTTTCTTCTCCTCATGAGCTTTCTTTTGTTTATCCCAACGTGCAGCTAGAATAAAAGAAGGAAACAATTGCAATTAAAAGCCGTGGACATTTTTTTACAATAAGTCAACGCATCAATCCATTTTAAACTGAATTTAAATTTGACCTGATTACTATTGTTGCCAAATCTGTAATGTAGTGATCGGTCAGGCTAGGCAGGGACTCGTGATATTTTTTCATGTATGTACACTTTGGCTCACATTTTTTTTGTACCTGGCAAGGGTGCAGTAAATTGTAAAACCTCTAGTATAGACTAAAAACATATTTCATTAAACTAGCTACCCATTTCCTCACATTCTCTTTTGTCTTAATAAATCTTCTACATTAAATCTTAAAGTTAGTGAGTTAATCAAGCATAATTTTCGAATCCCAATTTAAACAAATTAATTTGTACTTCTTCTACTTCTACGTCGATACTCAGTGCTCAGGATCCATAAAGGCATAAGTCAGGATAACGCTGAGGAAGGAATAAACAAAGCAAAACAATACAAAACAAATATACAACAAACAAAAAGCGAGCTCTCACTCGGCCTAATTGCAGAGAGCGGGAAATGCTCCCCTGAACTTGAAGTGAAGGCTGCCAGCGAGTTGGCACCGAAGAGAGCATTCCAAGACATATGCAAGACGGGACTGTTCGCAAGAAAAAGGAGTTCTTATGTACTTCAGTTCGGCATGCCATTGGAGTAGCTGGTACTTTTTTTTGAGATACTTGCGCATGTTAATAGGAGCCATCAGTGTAATAATGTCAAAGAATGTTGTTGGATTAATAGCAACCACTGCCAGTCCATTTTGAATCTTGAACATCATGTTTAGACTTGAACGAGTTGAAGCTTGTCTTCTCCTCTCTAGTGTCTCCCGTTTGACTTTGAGATGTTTGATCTTGGCTGATACACTACTCCTTCTTCAGTATTCCAGGGTGACAAATCTGGCTGCACGTCTTTGAATTTGAACTGCTTCAATTTCTTGCTCAACTTTCAACTTAGTCTTAGAGTTAGACTTAGACTTCAAAGACAAAGTTCAAGTTGTTATTTTCGTTTCTATTGCTAAAGATCCTTTCTGTTTTTCTTGCTTCAATATAGAGTTAGATTTAGCTTTAGTTTGAAATGTTACTTTTTTGTGGTTAGTTCGAATTTGGATAGCATACAGCACTAACATGAATTTCAATACATGGGACAAGCTTGTTCATTCTGCGATTAGATTCAGATTGAATTCCTTCTATTTTCACGATGTTCTAAGAGAAAATAATGTTCAAATTTACAGCAACGCGTTTATGACTTACCTCGAAGAGCACGCATTTCCTCTAGATCATCATCCATGGTCAAAAAGAGAAGAAATTTAGCCTCGATTAATTTACGATCGCAACTCCAAAACTAATTAATGAATATTCATACAAGGCGATGTGACGTCATGCGATTTAATATTCATGAGCTCCACATGGTCGTCGGTAATAGCTGGTGAGTATTTTATAAAGTTACAGTTTATTGTATTAGCTCTTTATGTTTCTGCTGTTTTTCTATGCAAGACTATCTATGCTGTCTTTATATATATTTGTTGTTGTTTTGTGTTGTGTTCAATATTTGGGATGCGAGGAAAAATAAGACTTTAATATTTGATAATTTTTTAGAACAGTCCCATGCACTGAAAATGGTGACGTGTTTATGTGGGTGGAAAGAAGTGTATACAAAAGTAAAAACTTCGAAAAAAAGTTACATTGTTACTTACTCATTTTGAAAATATAATTCTGAAATATTACTTACTCATTTTGAAAATATAATTCTGAAATATATTTTTAAAAAACTGTTGCTAAAAGGTGTTAAAAAGTACATTAATTGTGCATCAACGACAACGATCCACATAGCCCGCTGTCCCATTCATCGTGTATTCCCATTATATGACTTCGCCTAGATCGACAAATCTATCGCTTTCATGGCCTTTTTGACATTATTATTGTTATTTTCACTGTCGGCATTCTAGCGATAGACGCGACCGATACGCGGTGCCTTAAGAGGCAAGAACACCGTAGCTCTACAGTAAAAGTTACTTACGGAAAATCATTTTTTTTTGCACATAAAACACAACATATTTAGTATTTTGAGCGACATTTGTAGCCCTATCAATACATTTAGGGCTGTTATAATACTTTAACTCACCGATCTCGTGTGTCACTATACATGTCATTCTATAATTACGGCGAATTGTGAGATTTTCCACAATTTTCCATCACTCTTCGTCGGTCTTTCGCCGTTCAAACTGCCGTTATCGTACACAGATGCAATAATTACGGTATCGCTAGCGTGCACACAAAAAAAAAAAAAAAAAAAAACGACGCAAAATTAAAATGAGTTATTTGACTTGACAAACTGTTACCGCTACATTTTTAGCAAATAATTGTGGGCCAGTGATTCCAATAATTATTCGGTAGCGGTAACAGTTTGTCAAGTCAAATAACTCATTTAAATTTTGTGTCGTTTTTTTTTTTTTTTTTTTTTGTGTGCACGCTAGCGATACCGTAATTATTGCATCTGTGTACGATAACGGCAGTTTGAACGGCGAAAGACCGACGAAGAGTGATGGAAAATTGTGGAAAATCTCACAATTCGCCGTAATTATAGAATGACATGTATAGTGACACACGAGATCGGTGAGTTAAAGTATTATAACAGCCCTAAATGTATTGATAGGGCTACAAATGTCGCTCAAAATACTAAATATGTTGTGTTTTATGTGCAAAAAAAAATGATTTTCCGTAAGTAACTTTTACTGTAGAGCTACGGTGTTCTTGCCTCTTAAGGCACCGCGTATCGGTCGCGTCTATCGCTAGAATGCCGACAGTGAAAATAACAATAATAATGTCAAAAAGGCAGTGAAAGCGATAGATTTGTCGATCTAGACTTCGCCGAGCGCCAGTACAGCCGAAGTGCGCTTGCGCATGAAAATCATATGAATATTTATGAGGCCAGCCCCACGCACACGTGCCAGAGCGCTCCACTGTGCATGCACAAAAAAGTACGACGATAGCTACTGTATATCGGGACTGCAAAACCATGCATAATGTCCATGTCAACAACTTTATCAACACTCGCACACAAGAAAATTGCAATGAAACGATCGATAAAAGTATGTAGAATTCAGATAAATTATCATCATTCACATACAAAATTTTCGAAATATCAAAAACTTACCTTATAAACGGCACCCCGAATAGCTCAAAATACATTTTGGCGAAAAACAGCAGGTGAAAAAGACCTTCTTTCACAAGATTTTGTCCAAAGAGTCGCGTATCGAATTTGGTATCAACGTGTAGAATGGGCGTTCAGAAAGCCAATGATGTAAGCATCGAAATGAATTGTGGGAAGAGAATGCAGCGAAAAGGGTAAACCCTGTGCTATGTCCAGACCGATACCGCTCCGATACCACATTTTCATGGCATGCATAATCGACCCAGAAGCCAGCCAAGTCTCGTAATGAGATGCGTGCGCACGCGATCAATGATGTCATGCATACATTATCATTCGCGAAAGGTACCGCTCGCTGGCTATGTGCGATCAACATTATATGCATATCCCCAATTTTGTTTCACGATTCGATTTCATTTTCAAGAATTTGTATTAATGCAAATATCATGTTTCAAGTTTCAAGTTTCATTTGATATGTAATCAACGTCTCCCAGCCACATTCAATTTGTTATGTTTTATTTAATCTGTATACTGGTTCTTAATCTTAGACATTGTAAACTAAACAATGGTGTTTGTTGGGAAAAGAGAAAACCAAAACACTTTGATGTTTTCTAAGCCCGGCTATCTTTAATTTGATAATATCCCGCAATTTCAAATACAACTATACTACTCTAGCATTTACATCTCTATCTTTAGATCCTTCTGAGACACCATGACGCCTTTAACCAAGCAGGTGCAGATCATTGATGGTTTCCTATTTTCTTGCTCATGCACTACCTTTCAAACTTTAGCTAGGCTGTATACGACTCTCATTTTACCACATTGGCGATTTTTTAGTAGACAAGCAGTTTTCAGCAGTTTTTTCCATATTCATTTACTTACCCAAATTTGACAACTAGCTCTACAAGTATAAATATACTCTTATTTATACTCCTTCTTTCTTCCTTTTCCTTCTTCAAATGCAGCATAAAATATTTAGATCCTCCCAAGTCACCATGGCATCATTAGCCCAACAGTTGCAGCGCCTGGCTGCAGTGCCCGAGGCCAGAGCTGCTGCAGCGGAAGGGGAGGAAGTCGCTGCTGTTTGATCCTGCCGTGCATCTAGCATTTACATACTTTGTCTCTATCTTTATCTCTTATCTTTAAAAGCTGCATGTCATTACTCCTAGGTCCTGATCCTGATCCATTAGACTCTACTTAGTCACCAGACACCATGGCATCGTTAGCCCAACAGTTGCAGCGCCTGGCTTTGCCTGAGGCCAGAGCTGCTGCAGCAGTGCAGCGGATGAAGAGGAAGTCGCTACTGTTTGATCCTGCCTAGCATTTACCATTTACATTTGTCTCCATCTTTACATGCAGCATGACATTAGATCCTGAGATCCTGACCGTTATATCCTTGTGAGTCACCATGACATCACTAGCCCAGCAGTTGCAGCGCTTAGCTGTGCCTGAGGCCAGAGCTGCTGCAGCAGTCCAGGGGAAGGAGAGAAAGTCACTGCTCTTTGATCCGGCCGAAGCAGCTGGCCTTGACAGAGATACCTTCTATGCCATTGGTAAGAACTTTGAAAATTAGAAGTAGTGGTATTTGGGAGAATGGGGATTTACCATTTAAAAAAAATAATGTGTCCAGGTGGAAAAATTGCAAGTCCATCCTCCAGTTTCTTATTCGTTGATTCAATGTCCTGCACAATATGTAATATTCCTAATAATACTTTAATAATGGTCTGTAAATTATGCAATAGCAGATGTTGGAAGTGTTAGTGTCAAGCCCTGAGTAACTGAAAATATAATGTTTGTGCTCATTTCCAACAGGGGTAAATGGCCTACAGGAGCTAGCAGGGATTGACCCCAGCTTCCTGGACTTTGAGGCTCTTCTCTTTGATGAGGCATCCAAGGCCCTTGAGCGGTCAGTCCAGAGCAAGGAGGTCAATGCTAAGCTGGACAAGAAGATAAGACGGTTCCTGTTGTGTCTTTCCCCATACTTTCTTCTGAAGCCTGCACAGAAAGCCATTGAATGGCTGGTTCATAGGTGAGAAAATAAAAACTAACATGGTAACTGTATACATGCCTTCATCTGAAAAAAGAAGAAAAATAAATGCTTAATATAACACATACTGGATGTGTTAGGTACAATAGTTGAGGTAATCTTACAACCACCAGTTCTTGATTGTTTATGGCTCATATCAATGTTGATCTGAACAAGCACCGAATTATGTGTCACAGATGTCTGCATACAAATATGTATATTTTCTGATCATCAGTATTAGTAATTTCCACTTTCCAGGTTTCACCTCAACATGGATAAATTGCTGACATGTGTGCTATGTCATACCGTCATATCATGTTATTTGTCACAGTTCTTCAATTCCTGTGAAGGTTTCAACATTTGTGAGCACAACACAAGCTATAGAATTTATTTTCCTTCTTTTTCCCCCTCCAGGTTTCACATCCATGAGTACAATATGGATGAACTACTGATGTGTGTGCTGCCCTACCATGAGACCAAAGTGTTTGTGCGAGCTGTCCAGCTACTCAACATCAGGGACGCCAAGCACAAATGGAACTGGCTCGAACCCATCCAGGTTTGTCTTCCATATTTAACAATTTGTTATGTTAAATTGTTAATCATCCTTTTTATAGATTTTCATGCATGGGGATGCTAGACTATGGATCACCATTTTGAACTTGGCTAGTTTGTGCGCACTACATAACACTGAGCGAGTGTGTATTCTGCATTGTGCGCAGGGTGTTTGCAAGATGGCACCTCGCATCTGATTTGTGAATCCTAACCACCTGTAATGAAAAGGTGTTTCGTTCTTGTCTGTTTACCCTTTGTAATATACATGCAAGTGTGCATTTTGCTATGTAAAGTATGTCAGACACACAGTTGGTTTGTGGTAGCACCATGTAGAAAAGAGAAAGAAAATTGCTCATATAATTCTCAGTTCTTATATTTGAATCGTGCAATTAGATATCTAACCGTTCAAATAAACATTTCGTAGAATGACTTTAGGGGTTTGGTAAAGGTATCTATACAATGATTTGTTTACTGCCCTTATTTTAACAATTTTGTATTGTTTGTTTCAGAAACCCGGTGTGAGTCTATCAAGGCTAGCCCTTGTGAATCACTGCATCTCAGATCCTGGATTCCTGCACTTTGTCTGTGAACTGCCAGTGCTTGCGATCAAGGTAATCTAAACAGCGTATTAAACAATTTATAGTAAAATAGGGCAATGCTCAAAATAAAGACAGGCCTGCTGGCCTGGGGCCACTAGAAATTAGCTTTGGGGCACCAAATGTCATTGATGCTTAAATCCACTGGCCACAGGGTAACTAAATATAATAGAATTTGTAATGTGTTTCTTTGTTTGGGGTCTCTGGATTCAGGTATCGGAAACGTTGTAAATCGTATTCAACTTTTATCACCAGGTCATTCAAATCTTGCAGAGATCATGGAAAAGCATTCTTATCTATGAAGTTTGATATTGGGAGGCAGAATAGCCATAATTCAGGCCCTGTTCTTGTATCGTTTTAGGCTAATTTTTACAATTTTCTATACAAAAACCAAGTATTATAACTCAGTTTTCAGGTTCTCGACTTGCAGCTTACTGTTATTCATGTGAAATAATTTTCTTTGTTTCCCCAGGCTCACAAAAAGACGTCGGCAGTCCTTGATGGAGACCGCCCAGCCTCCGATGCCCCTCTCCGCATCTTCTTCTCCTTCTATGCCACTGCAATCGTCTCCGCCATCTCCTCCATCCCCAAGATGAGGGAGAACTTCCTGGCAACCCTCGTCCCGTTCCTCCTGCGAGGTCTGAAGCAGGGCTATCCGGACTTCAACGGAGCAACCTACATGGTGATCTGTCAGCTCACTGTGTCTGCCACACTCAAGACTTCCCTGCTAGAACCTCTGATGGAAGCCATGTGCCAGGTATGAATGGAGTTGAATTCTTGTAGTCCCACAAGCAATAAATTGTGTTTGTGAAGTTTGTAAAGTTACCCCTCCCAATTCCTCCTGTGAAGCTTGAAACACAGTTATATATAATTCAATGGAGCAACGTGCATGGTGATCTGTCAGCTCGCTGTGTCTGCCACACTCAAGACGTCCCTGCTCGAACCTCTGATGGAAGCAATGTGCCAGGTATGATTGGATTTGAATCATTGTACTCTCACATGCAATTAACAGTGTTTGTAAAGTTTATAAAGCTAATTTTCCCATTCCATTCAGTAGTTTAAATATTTCAATTGGTAGAGCACCACCCCATCAATCTGCCAAAGTCAAATTTTCTCTGTTCAGCTTTGATGTGTTTCTTTGTATTCTGTTGTCAGTCTTCCTTACAGGTGTTTCTTTTTAATCCCCCCCCCTAATTTTGTTTTCTTTATTTTTATTTTCAGTATGTGAGACCAGGGATGCTACATCAGATGCTAGGGTGCTTAGCGGTGATGTGTAGGACCCAGAATCTCAAGCAGCTACCCGGAAAGTAAGTCATTACATAATCATACCACTTACTTTATTCCTTTGTGCTGTACAAATACTTGCTTGTTAGTCCATCGTGGACAATGTCTGAGGTTAGGGTTCGGAGAATGAATGCTATACTAAAAATCAGTAATGAGCCAAAAATACAAAGTGATAATTGCTAACTCATTGCACTGACTTTGTACACAGTTATAACTTTCCAGTGGATAATTGAAAACCTGAACACTTCAATTGTAAATATCTTTTTAACGAAAGGGAAATTTGAAAACCCAAAACCTGTTCGATGCTTCTACTGGTAATATGAATATAACAAGGTATGAGAGAATCACTAGAGTTCTAAGTAAGTTTTGTGAATTTAGACAATGTTACTAGATCCCTTAAATGTGAACAAAAATGGTTAGATGATACCTACAAATAAAATGTAATTTTGACCCAAGGGTGCAGGTTACAAACTATTATCCTCATCATGCAGGTTACAAACTATTATCCTCATCATGCAGGTTACAAACTATTATCCTCATCATAATATGATTTTAATTTTTCTTTCCCTTTCTTCTCATCACCCCCACAGAGTGTTGTTCCAGCTTTGTGCCACACCCCAGTTCCTGATCTCACTCACCCAGCTGTCTGAAACACACAACATCACCCCTCTGCTCTCAGCTCTGCTGCCGCATCTCACAGCCACAGCAGTTCATGCTGAAATCAGTGGCACTGGAGCATTTCCAGAGGGGTGCGGTGAAGTGGATTACACAGCCATGTTGTCTGCTGTACTGAGGGATATTCAGGTTGAGAGCCAGATCGCCGTAGCAACTGCAAAGTGAGTGAATTTGCTTTTATGTAGAGGATATTGAAAAGTAATATACCATTATGGTGATTTTCTAAATATCTGACAGCTAAACTGATATTGACTATTCATGTTAATTTGAGTTGTCTCTATGATTGTTTGTATTGTTTTTTTAACTTATTAAAGACACTTTACAGACATTTCATGAGAGTTATGTTTATGGCAATTAATATCTGGGGGTTAAATTTTAAAATGAATTTCATATCAAATTACATTAAAGGGACTTAGTAACATTGTCCAAATCCTCAAAATAAAATTGTAATTCTAGCGGTTCCTTTATACCTTGTTGTATTCGTATTAACAATAAAATCATGGGACAGCTTTCGGTTTTTCAAATTTCCCTTTCATTACAAAGATATGTATGATTGAAGTATTTAGATAAGAAAATCTCCGGGCGAGATTTTCATCCCTGTACAAAGTGAATGCAGTGAGTTGGTGAATATCACCCAATATCACTTTGCATTTTCGCTCATTACTTGGCCATACATTGTCCATTTGACCTGAAATTTTCACACAATACCCTGAGGACATATGAGATAACAACAGTATACATTGCATCAACCATTCATCAGTTTTTGCACATCTCAACAAAGTTACTAGATCCCTTTAATGCACACACTATCTTTATATTCTGATTCTCTTGGATGTGACATAAAATAACTGCCAACCAATGATTTTCCTTTATCTTACTAGGTGTCTGCTTCATGAATATGTGACAGCCTGCTGTGGTGATGTAGACAACGAGGTCAAAGGTCAAATACGGGAGAAGCTGGCTCCTTTAGTGCAGGCGTTAGAAAGAAAGTAAGTTTCAATGACATTAGTTAAAGTCATACCTGTAAAGTGTCCAAATCCACGAAAATTACTTGGAGCTTCCTCGTTTCTCTTCTACCGTGTTGTTTAGCTTATGGTAAGAGAAGAATAAAATAGGGTTTGATTTTTTCAAATGTCCCTTTAGTATGAAGATAATTATTGAAAATCATTATTTCTAAAGCGTTAATTAACGCAATTGAAAAAAAGTACAATTGTTGTAGCTAAACGCGTCCGCATTGCAGCATGCGTGGGAACATTCCGGAGATTGAACTTTGAGCCGAGCGAGTGCAAATTCCATGAATTCTGTACTACGTGTGTAAACATACACGGGTGTGAATATCTCAAACGGATCATTCATTACTGCGACAAATGTATGGCAGACCATCAGTATTCGGTGATAAAATATGAACTCAATATTCTTTTTTTTCACTAGGTAAACAGTGTTCGTTTTCTTTCAAACTTTCACAAATCTTTCAATTGTATTTTACAATGATATTGATATAGGATTGAAGTCTCAAATGTCATTTTGTGCAATATCTGACACTTTACAGGTATCACTTTAATTAATTTTTGTTTGCCAAGCGTACATTTTGGAACACATACAAAATGGAAACTTGTAACAATAATTTTAGTTCTCTGGGGTTCTTATATAAATCACTTTTGAAGACCAGCTTTTCAAATGAAAAAATAACAACATTGTTCCCTTGAGCTACTCTTGGAAAGGATTCATATTTTAAAGGTACCTTGCTAAATGTGACAGTATGAAGGGAAATTATCTTTTTCACATTATATTTGTTTGTGACAGTATGAAGGGACATTTACTTTCACAAATGTATTTTTGTTTGTGCAGGTTTCCTGAAGCTATGGACCTCATTTTACAGTCTTATGTGTCTGAGGTCGATGATGAGGAGAAGCAGCAGTATGTGCAGGAATTCATCTCCATGTCTTCAGGCAGCACCAAACACCAGGTAATACTAAGAATTTGTTCAGTTCTTTTTTATTGTGATGGATATCCCTCTTTCAATTATTTATTCAGGTCTGTAGAATGAGTTGTTGACTGGATCCTCCCTAAATCACAACACATTTTGGAAACATTGTATAACAGGATACAGGATGATACAATTGCTAAAAAACACTGAATGTTTGTTTTGATCAAGAAAGTGATCAAAATAATTGTGGACAGGCATAACAATATTAGAAAACTGAACATAATCTACATCCATTTTCTATTCATTTACAGCTGTTGCCAGAGTCCAACACTAGTCTTGTGCTCAGCCTGAACCACGCTAATCCAGAGGTCCGAAAGATAGCTGTCAATCATGTCAGAGGTCTGATTAAACAAGGCCAGTAGAGGGTGGACTTGTTTCTTAGGAACAGCTCATAGTAAAGTCAATTCTGATTTTGTGAAACTTACTTTTTGTCTATTCATTTACAGCTGTTGCCAGAGTCCAACACTAGTCTAGTGCTCAGCCTGAACCATGCTAATCCAGAGGTCCGAAAGATGGCAGTCAACCATGTCAGAGGCCTGATCAAACAAGGCCAGAAGGTGGACTCATTTCTGCAAGAGAGTCTTGTGCAAAGACTACAGGATGACTCCCTCCAGGTCATCAATGCTGTGCTGAAGCTGGAAGAGGTAAAACACTTACTGTATATCTGCAAGAAACACAATTATAATACATGAAAGCCACTTTTTTCAATACAATCACATTTTTTATTTATTGTCATCGCCTCGTAAAATATTATCCCATCCCCTTTGATATGTCTGGTGAACCACTCAAGACCACCCAATTTAATATAATTGTACAAATTCAGATAAATAAGTGCCCAGTTGTTCACGTTCAGAATTGACTCAAGAGAATTACACTTTCAAATAAATTATGTAATAGAGAGCTGCGATAAAATTGAATTGAATACTTTTTTCTTGCTTGATAAATGCCTCAGAATGAAATACTATTTTGTATGTGATTTGATTGTCATACAGTTTCATTATCTTTCTACTGTAGTCCAGAAAAAGGTTCATCCTGCTCCCATTTTGTCAGGTTATCTGTTTCACCATTGGATTGAATTCCTAACAGGTTTGGTAATAACCTGTCTTGCAGTCAACAGCAGAAAACCTGACAAAATGGGTGTAGGCCTGAACTTTTTTCTGACTATGGTGGAAAGTTGACGAAAATGTATTAAATGTCTACCTTATGACAACCAAACAACATTTATAGTTAATGCAAGCCTCCACACTAACCTTTTTCTCTACTGCGTCTGATATAATATTTATATAGCACTTTATACTGGTGTTCTAAGCACATTTCAAATAGAAATTAATACAACTAATACGGTGGGCGCCTGGGGGGAAAAATATACCAATACCAATATTTAAAGTATTAACGCTACAAAAAATAACCAATTATATTATGTAAAACTAAGACATAAAACAAGATGTGTTTAACAAAAAATCCTACGGTTGATTAAACAGGTTTTTAACAAGTTTTAAGGAGCAAGCGTGTGTCCACTTCCTCATGCGAACAAGGACTTGGGTTTTGCAAACCAGCTTCTGGGGGAAAACAGAGCACCATCTCATGAGATTTGCAAACAACTCCTTTTCATGTACTTTCTTGTGAACATTTTGAATAACTTTGTGTGAGAGGAAGTTGAACAATTCTTGTTTATTTTCGTCTTCTCAAAGAAAACCTTTCCAATTCTTCGGTATGTTGGTTGATGGAGAAACATGCCTATGTGTACCCTTCCCTTTCTTTTCTCGCACGGCTCCTTTAAGACTGAGAGGAAGTTTAACAATTCTTGTTTATTTTCGTCTACTCGCAGAAAGCCTTTCCAATTCTTCGGTACGATGGTTTTGTGGGAGAAACACGTCTATGTGTATCCTTCCCTCTCTTCTCTCGGGCGGCTCCTTTAAGACTGAGAGGAAGTTGAACAATTCTTGTTTATTTTCGTCTTCTCGCAGAAAACCTTTCCAATTCTTCAGTATGTTGGTTGTGGGAGAAACATGTCTATGTGTACCCTTCCCTCTCTTCTTTCGGGCGGCTCCTTTAAGACTGTCCTTGATGAAGACATCCAAGACAATATCTAGATTTTTGTTAGATTACAAATATGTTCTGGATCTGGATGTTGTACAGTGCAGGACCTGGTATGGTATAGTGCACCGGATTTGGAGAGGACGCTAATTAATCTAGTCGTAACGTAGGTGACTCTTGCCGATCTTGTTTCGGAACACCTCTGGTGATGTACTATCGACAACTTCGTTCGGGAGTTGGTTCTAGGCCAGCGTGGTTTTTACAAAATATGAGTGTTTGAGTTGCTCTGTTTTACAATGCCTAACAGTGTAACACTTGTGATTATTTGTTACCTGTCTTTCTAATATGTTTTGGGCTTCAAAGTCAGTGAACTCTCTGGCTCTGATATTTCTTCTAGGTCTTGATTTCACTAGAAAATTTTCAATGGGTAGGGCTGGGACCAACCCCTCGACCACCTTGAAGAAGGATGTTAGCTTCAGTACTTGCCGTCTTGATGCTAACGTTGGAAGGTTTAGTCTTTCCCTCATTCTGGTCATAGTCTTGGAAGGTCCTTGCTGGACTGGGAAATAATATGTGAACTATGGCTGCCCCTTCGAGGGAAACTGCATCTACAAGAGGGGGATTTTGCGATCCCGTGTTATCACTCTCTACAACCATTTCAGATGGTCAGCTCCTGTACCAAGCTGTGTGCTTCCTCCTAAGGACAATGAGGGCGGTGCTGCTTGATTCAATTGAATTCAATAAAGGTTTATTCAAAATGACATTCTCGCAGCCGAAGCTAAATTGCACAGTCATTTACAGAGTAAAATACACGATAATAGTTAAAATAGTTAAAATACAGTCAAAATATTTAAAATACAGTCATGTACATGTGAACATCAGATTGAAAATCATATACCAATAAATAAATAACTAATTAAATACATAAATATATCAAGCAACATGTATAACATTATAAAACTACAACGTGCATGCCAATTTATTTTATGAATAATAATCATTTAAGATATGAACAAAAATAAGGAATCCAACTGTTCTTAAATCAATTGTTTTTTCTTTCATGTTGAAAGAACTAGTCTAGATCTCCATCACATGGTTGGCATGACACATAGAGAGGTGAAAAGAGGTTAATACAATCCCTTGCTAATGCATCAATTTTCATCTTTTGTTTTGATTCGGGTTTCACCGGAGGATGAATGAAGAGTGGAAGTTTGTTCTGTCACTGGTTTAACACGTTTCTGGAAACGATCTTGCATGAATGTGGCATACTGCTCTTCACCCAAACTTTCAACATTTCTCACTATCTCTGCTACTGCTGCATCCATTATCTCTTTAGTGTCAAGAACTAATAGATCTTGACTCTCTTCTTTGAATGGATAATAATCTGCCTTTGAAGTCTTGAGGTAAAAATTGCAAGTTATCATACAGACATGATTCATGAGTTGGTAACCAAATTGGCGACGACCAACGTAAATCAGTGCATAACAAACTTACCAATAATTATGCTAGATACATTTTGTATCAGCGGTCAATGACATTTCAAGGTCACGTGTTTCAGCATAATTAGCTAAAAGTAATAATTTAAACCATATAAACTGCATCCTATATTTTTTTAAGAATTATGAATATAATGATTTGTCACGAAATTACCCCCAATCGAATAAGACTAATGATTGATAAACTATATCTCACTAAAAGTCGCAATAAGAGGTCATTGACCTCTGAAGGTCACATGGATTCCTTAAAACAATAAAACATGAACATGTAGAATACAGGTACAATAACTACTGACACAACCTTTTGACAAATGGGAATAAATCGATCTTCAAAAGTCATGACCTCTCAAGGTCACCAGAGGTCAAAGTGGGCAACTTCCACGTGAGAAAATTATTCCCATAGCATGCTGAATTTATGATAAGACTTTCATGTTTCTTTCAAAAAGTGCACAATTCTTACAATTAGCTGCCTAACTATAGTGGAGTGTTGTGGTATTCGAGCCTTCATCTTTCAATACAGGCATCGTTGGTTCGATTCCCATAACATGTGTCCTTTAGCAAGTCACTTTATCCACACTTGCCGCTCTCAACCCAGGTGAAGTAAATGAGTACCTGACAGGAATGTATTCTTTAAAATGCTTAATGCACCTGCAAGGCAGCTCGGCTACAGCCAGGGTAATAATATACTGTACTGTATAATGCACCTGGGAATATAATTTCTAGATTGATGGTGCAATATAAATGCTGGTCTATTATTACCATCGTTATTATTTTGTTTCTTTGGCAGTATGTCTGTGAGGTGCTCCCAGTCCAGGAAGTCTTTGATGCACTCAAGAAGCTCATCAAGAAGTGGAAGAGAAAAACTGGGAATGAATGGTAAGAACAACCCCATATTTTTAACGTCACTGTCACACGCAGAGCTGCCAACTAGTACGGATTTTCCGTAATTGGTACGGAAATTGACAACCATTACGGGAGTACGGAATGCCGCTTAAAAATTACGGGAAAAAAAAAAAAAAAAAAAAAAAAAAAAAAAAAAAATCAATTTTTTTTTTTGTTTTTTTTTTTTTTGTTTGTTTTTTTTTTTTTTTTCTTTCTTTCCCCCCGGATATATCCAATATCTGTCCGTTTTTTCAATTGGAATCAGCAGGGCAGTGCCATATTAGTCGTTGGTCTACAAACCATTGTCAAGATGAAAGCCTTCGGATGTCTGTGACCATATACAACAACCATTTCTACAAATACCTTCTAAAATACCTTCACTTTAGCAATAGATTAGCAGGGTTCAACGTGCCATTTTTTTGTTTCGGTTTTCCGTTCTGCTAAAAGTTTTTGCCGATGACGGTCGGTTAACCGTCGTGTAACCGTTTCACTAAACTTAGTTATAGTTCATAGAGCCGCGTAGGAAATTACTGATTTCTTCCCCAAATTACTGATTTTGAGCCTTGAGAGTACTGATTTCATGTTCTAGAGGTTGGCAGCTCTGCACACGTCCTTGAAAAGCATTGCGGTAGTGGCCACGTAAAGGAAATGTTGAAACAATTATTTTTTATGGTGCCATAAACACCCCTGAAGCTCATCAAGAATTGGAAGAAGAAAAAAATGGAACTAAGAACAACCCCAAAGAGTACCGAAGTGTGCCATCACCAAAGAAAACAAAATAAAGCAAACAATTGTAAAAGGACTGGAGCTCCTGATTTCATATATTTTCCATTGCTTTATAGGAAGGATGCCATGAAGGGAGCCCTCAACGTCATCACGAGCTGTACGTTCCTCTCCAAGGCACGTCACCTGGCTGACGAGGCGGTTGCCATGGTGATACCGCATCTCTTCACCACCGGTCCTGCTAGCAGCGATTTTGAGAGAGAGATGGGAGCACTCGTAGCGGAATCGTTTCTGGCACAGGTTCACCCTGTCTTCAAAGGCATCAAACCAGGTTTGTTCCACATTTATTGATCCTACAAATGAAGTGTGTTTAGCTAGTATAAAGATTACATCTGACTTTTTTTTTGTTTTTATACAAAGAAGTAAACGATATGAGAATTTGATTCCATGAAAACAAAATGAAAAGTTGAAAGTAAAGTTGATGTGAATTCTCTTCTATAAATAGGAGCTTGTTTTTTGGTTTAGTGTCATGCGCGAAGTCGAAGATCCATCTAGTTTTCTTTGAGTGTCTGAATTTGTTGTATATATACTTTCTATGTCTTAATACATGTTTATTGCCTGTTCATTACTGAAAACTGGTTCCTGGGAGGTCGTTCCGTTTGTGTCTCCTCTAGATTAAGATAATGTCCCTTCCATCTCTGGATTGTTGTGATTGCCGTCTGCGCCCCGTTTCATAAAACTTTCCAAATAGTTGTAAGTATCCAATTATTGTAACTACTATGGCAACAGCCAATCAGCATCAATTGTTTTAGCTGTTGCCATTGTAGTTACAATAATTGGACACTTTAATACAACAACAATTGGAAAAGTTTTTTATGAAACAGAACCCTGGTTGACAAGTGTCTGGTTCTCATCTATGCAGTCCACTCTGTTGTACCAACACATATGTGATACGCTATAGCAAAACCAGACACTTGTCGGTAATTTCTGTTTAATGTGTGTAAAAGACATATGATTGTAAAAATTAAAACAATCATATCTTCGCCAATTATTGACCAATTAGTTAGAACAAAGGATCAAATAAAAGCTTGTGGTAAGGCCTTTCTAATGGTGTGAAAATCTACATTTTGATTTTTACCAACAAGTGCCGGGTTTTGCTGTAGCCGGTCACATATGGTCCATTGATTAGATCTGACAGCAGTCGTAGAAGGGTTTATCTTTTGGGGAGATAAACTAATGTCTAATGTGTAAACACCCAAAACATTTGTCAATTGTTGTTGTTTTTTGTTCAGTCCTTGCATCCAAAAGAGCCAATGATGACAGGATGGTGACCGGTCAAGTTCTGGACCTCCTCAGCAAGAACATAGCGGGACTGATTGATGGTGGACAACAGAAAATAGTAAGTTAAATGTCTCTTTTGATTTTAAAGCATATTTGGCTGATGACAGACTATACTATGACTGAATTTCAAAGGGCCCATTGTCCTGATTCCTATAATCAGAACTCAAGGTATTGACTGGATAATGAAAGAAAACCATTAGAATATCTCTGGGGACCATAGCAACGAGACAATAGGTCTGCTGGTGCAAAGTGTTACCAGTAATCTTTGTCTTTTTAGGCCCAGCTCAAGTTGAGCCACTGATGAGAATTTGGGCCATTATGTATATATATACAGTATATATTTATATATTTTCCACTAGAAATTTGTGATTGCAAGTATAAATGTTTCAAACTTCTGGATCAAGAACATGGCAGGTATGATTGATTGGGGACAACGGAAAATCATTAGTTGTAGTCTCTTATATATCTACATGTATCAATCTATCTCAAAATTCTTGATGATCCTTCGTCTTCTTCACCCTGAAGAAGATGAAGGATCGTCAACAAATTGTGTGAACATAGACATTTGTCTCAGTCAGTGATAACGCATTATTCGCCTTACTTTATTTTGTGTTAATTATACAGGAACTCAAACACATTGACATTTCATATATCTATCTATCAATCTATCTAATGTTCATTATGTTTTCTTTGATTAATGTATGTTTTTAAAAATGTTATACTACCAGGTGCATACACTACTTGCTCACATGGATGACTGTTCCAAACCTGAAGCATTCTCAGTCGTCATGACAACCATCCTGCTGAGAGCTCTTCAACGCTGTGAGAAGAGCGAGAACAAGGTTACCATGGCGATGAAGCTGCTAGAGCTCCTGGAGGTTGATGCCAAGAAGATGTGCATGAAGAACGTTCAGCTGATGAGACCCAAGCAGGTAGGCAAGGCTCCACAATAACTTCTCTTTCTACCTACCCATTCGAGAAAGTTGAAATAAATAATGTTTGAATATTAGTTGGAAGAACAACAAATTTACTTGCCTGAAAAAACAACGAGGTACATGAACTTCTTTGTTTATAATGATGATTTAGGCAGATATCAGAGCTATTATACACAAGCTTGAATCATTTTCCTTTATAACTCTACAGAGGGAATATGGAGAAGAGATGGAATGGCAAGATGACAGCCTCAAGCCCATTGCTGTTTCATCAGATGAACTCCCTCCCTTGTTACACAATCACCTAGCAGCCCTATTCACGGCCAAGAAGAAACACAGAGTTGCTGGCGTGGTGTACCTACACTCATCCCAGGTTCAAACTGTGTTGTGGGCATTAGAAAGCTTGGTGCTATCACTACAACAGCTGGTGCAGTCAGCGAATCTAGGTATGATTATTTTATTTTTAGTATTGGATGTTTTGGGTTTAAGAATGTGTTTGCAATTGATTAGTGCATGAAATTAAATGTAATCTTAGTGACCATCCCACGCAAGTCCGTTCTTTTGCTAGTTTACTTGTTGGATTCAGATTGCTTACAAGTATTTCGTTTATAATTATTTTGCTACTTAATGAAATTAGTTAAAGTGAATATAAAAAAATAAGGAATCTGACCAGAAATGTATAACATAAATGAAAAATGAGCAAAGAAAATGGGGTTTAATAAATCCACGATTAGATTATATATTGATCACGGAGACATAGCATGGTTAATGCATGAACTTTCGGAATGTCACCTATATAGTCATTAATGTGTGACCTTATAAAAAGCGAAAGGTTAAGTATTCTTTTTATATGTCTGATCACACAGACACCGCATGGCCAATGCCCGGGTCAGCTGAAGGTCATCTTGAAGGTCAGTTTGTGACCTTGATGTTGAAGGTCATTGACATCCTGACACAGGGGGCAGCAGACTGCAAGCTCAAGGACATTCCTCGAAGCAGCTTTAGGAAAATACTAACCATTGTCATCAAGGTAAGAAGCATTTTGTTGTATGTATTTCTCATATTGAAATATAGCAATGCAGTCATAATCAGGTAGTGGTTTATGTTGTATATTTAACAAATGGAAACTATGAAGACAATGAAACTGAGTGAGGACCAAATTATACAGGTTTCAATAAATCATATTTTTGGAGCATGTAACATTTTGAAGCCTTATATTCTTGTGCATTGGCTTGATAGGTAAACTCCCAATGTATATCTAGAAAATAATTATGATAGACAGTTCTACAAAAAAGAATTAAAGGGATACATTTTTCAAATGAAATATGCACTGTTTCTTGGTATCTCAGACAAAAACTGCTACAGTTTTTTTATGTCTGTAAATAAGCATTGCACACAGTAAGTAGGAACAACGTCACTCCTCGAAGTGGGGGAAGATAAGTGTATTTTATTGTGGTATTCTATGAATTTTAACAGAGGTATTGGTGGTCTGACACAAAATAAATATTTACGACTTATATGTGGGGATGGAGACAGGGATTTGGTTTTTAAAACGTGAGAGGGTGGTGGTATGCTGCAGTCTGGTGACATGGAATGTGGACATTGGTTTTAAACATTACACAGTTATTTGATTATTTAAGCTGATTTGAATTTAACCCTAAAAAGACTGGGCTATTTTTAACCTTAAAAAAACTGGGGGGGGGGGGGGGGGGGGGGGCTAAAAGGGTCCCCCCCCCTAAGATCTCGGCAACCGAAACTCTGATCGACTCCAAATTTGGCATCGTGATAGATGTCCATAAGGTCTATAATATTGCGTAGTTTAAAAAAAAAGAGCTAATTAATTATGCGAAAATTGTATTTTTTTGTAATTTTCGTAGTTTTCTCGGCAATCGAAACTCCAATCAACTCCAAATTTGGCATGGTGATAGATGTCCATGAGCCATACAATATTGCATAGTTCTAATTATAATATGCTAATTAGAGCTAATTAATTATGCAAAAATTGCATTTCTTATGTATTTCTTTGTTTTTTCGACTTATTTTTTTAATTGTTTTTTCAATGGAAATAATTATTGACCATTATTCAACCATTTTTAGCCCAAAATTAAATGATTGCTGTGATTAGAATGAAAAATAATGAAGATTTTGTCTTTTCTAGGAAAAAATCAATTTCCATAGGATTTGTACACAAATCACAAAATTTAGCGATTTTCGGGCCGACGCTCACTTACAAAAGGTCACGTAACTTTAGAACGGTACACCCGGTTGTCGCAAATTTGGTATCAAAAGTGGCACCGTAAAATATTTAAGCGTTGCGAAGTAATCGCGAAATTGGAGGAGGGGGGGGCTAAATCAGCCCCCCCCCCCCCCCCCCCAGTCTTTTTAGGGTTAAACCTTGCCATGAGTAAACCAAGCATTTTTGTTCTCCATTCTTTATCATGTAGGATCTCTTTGGTGATCCCCTCGACTTCGTCAAACTTCTGAGCAGCAGCTGGTTTGGTCATGTGACCTCCTCTCAGCCAATAGGATACCAGACGTCTCCCGTGTTTCAAGTGCGATGTATCAACATGGCGGCAACAGTGATTGGTTCGATGCCGGAGGAGTCTGTTACCTGTCTGGTTCAGAAGGATTGTACTGGTAAGTTTTGTCACACAAGTATCTGTATCTGTATATGTTGGGTACTGTTCAATCACTCGGGTAGGTTATCACATACAGGAGTGTGCGTGGGTGTCGCCACTGTGGCGTTATAGTCACGGTAATGTTATAAAAAATTAGATTTAGATCAAATTAGATCAAGAAGGGAAAGTTAAATGTGCAGAATCACCAGAGGACTAGCCCACGTCTGTAGCTTTCACTAAATATAGCAGACGTGTATGGCCTAGGGTTAAAGAATCAAAGATAGGTGCCTTCTTATGTGCTAGATAGGCACGGGAAGGACTTTAACTTCACTAGGATACAGTCATTTCTGCATATAGTGACCACCTAAAGAGAAACAAGAAAAGTGGCCATTGTAGACAGGTGACCCTTATAGGCATGTTTCATAGCATTGTTTTTCCCTGCAGGGGAACACTTTTGGTGGCCGCTATAGGCATGTTGGCTGCTATAGACAGGTTGCCACTAAGACAGGTTTGATTGTATTTTCTATTTTTTTCCTCTGTTTTGTATTCATCAGTGATCCCTTCCCTCCTGCTGACCCTGGCCAGTCCCCTGCAGCCTGTGAGAGGCGTCGCTGTTCAGTGTCTTCAGGCAATCAGAGACCGTTGTCATGACAATGCTGACTCTCCCTACGACTGGCTGCTGCAGAGACTCCTCAAGAAGAGAGAGGCGTTGACACTGGATGCGGATTACGTAACACATGTGAGTATCCTTTTAGCCCCTTCCTTTCAAGATTCTGAAATCCCTATAGATTTTGTACATACATGTAGCTCACCGGGTTTCCACTAGCAATGACTACTGGAACCTAGTGTGTCCAGTTTAAACTTTACGAGGGATTGCGAAAATCTAGTAGTGTACATGATAATGCATTTGAAGGAGAATGAAGAAGAATAAGATTACATTTTCTAATAGTTTGACCAGTCAAAGGAAATGAGGACAATATTAGGTCGCTATTACACACAAATTATTTTGTACAGTGTCAGTTTCAGTTCAGTTAAACAATATATAATGCAATGTAAATTATGTATCTGAGAACACTTCAGAAAGCTGTAAGCTTGTATAGAAAGTGCCCAATGCAGTCATTATATAGTTGACAAAGATCTTGTATATTAATTTCAATTTAGGTTCTTGGTACTCTTCTGATGAAAGCCAACAGTGCCCCAGCAGTACCAAAAAGCCCCTCGCAGAGACGAAGGGAGAAGTCCCCAGACTCAAAGGCAGCCAGTGCAATGCAGGCCAAGAACTGCTTGGAATGGGCCCTGGGCTGGTCCAGAAACTGGTCGTTTGTACAGTACATTATAGTTAACAAAGATCTTGCATATATTAATTTCATTTTAGGTTCTTGGTACTCTTCTGATGAAAGCCAACATCGCCCCAGCAGTACCAAAGAGCCCCTCGAAGAGACGAAGGGAAAAGTCCCCAGACTCCAAGGCAGCCAGTGCCATGCAGGCCAAGAACTGCTTGGAATGGGTCCTGGAACTGGTCCAGAAAAGTGACATTCCACATCAGGTCCAGAGGGCCCTGCTGGAGCTACTACAACAAGTAGACTCTGAGGTAATTGTGACCTTACACCACATAACGACTGTTAAGTTGCGGTGGTAATTTCTCTTGTATTAGCTGAAATAGTCAGACTTTGTTTCAAATATGAGATTCAGGATTGATTTATTTAAACCAAGGTTTATGTTTCACCCTAGGTTAACTGTAATACACTGTTGAAAATTCAGGACCCATTAGTAACCATATCCTCCGTTTGTGCAATGAAAACCAATGTAATGGATGGTTTAACAAGTGATGTTTCTAAGTTACTTTTTATTTATTATTCAAACTTCATATGTGAAACCAAAATTATTTATATGCTTTGAATGTTTAATTACCAATTATAAGAAGTATGATCAAATTTATTGAAAATCAACCTTATAACAATCACACAGTGCTGTTTTTCCCTTGTAAACTCCACACATTTTCTTGGGTTTTAAGAAATAAAGCTTTACTCAATGATAGAAAAAAAACACATGATAGAAATCAGTAAAAAAAGTACTCAAATTCTGTCTTCAGATTGTGCTCTCATCCCTTCACGGTTTGCTGAGCGATTTCCTGTCCCAAACCAAGCCAGACGAGGGCGTCCTTGACACGGACCAGACGACAAGCCTCCAGTGCATCCTGAGTCACGTGACACCCCTGACGGCCAATCGGATGTCAGATCAGCATTGTCTGGATCTCGTCTTGGAAGCCTTGGGTAGGGAGAGGCCCGCGTGTGTTGGAATGGCATCCCCACAGTCCATGGTGTTACAACAGGTGCGTATCATATCGCCGGTTAAAAGTTAGAAGGGTGCAAAGTCAATGTTCAGCAACCATCTTGTAGGTCAAGCCCTTGTTGTGTCAACCCAAACTTTCTGATTATAATTATATCTGATTTCAGCAATGTATTTTAACAAGTACTGGTTTCTTCTGGGTTCCTAAACTTTAAAATTCAGTATCTCTATCATACAAGAAGTGACTTAGAAGGGTGCAAAGTCAATGTTTGGCTAAGTTGAGTTCTGTAACCATCTTGTGGGGCAGTGGCTTTTCTGTGACATGCCAAATTTTCAGATTATAATTATTTCTGATTTCAGCAATGTTTATACAAAAATAATGTTTTTTTTTTTATTCCTTTACATATCAGGTAACAATGATCTGACCAGATTTGGGGCCATGAGGTCAAATGTCAGAGGTTACATGATTGATTGTTTGTTTTAAAGTAGCTTATAGTCATGCTATCTCAAGAACGGGTTGACATATTACCCTCAAACTTGTTTTATTTTTAGATGACCGCTGGGTTCTACTCTGCTCTTCCCTCAACCGTTGTCCAGCAAACGATTCTATCCTCACTGATTGACCTTCAAGTGGACACCAACAGCTCAGCTACCGCAAACCAGATTAGCAAGGTCATCAAAAAGGTCAGTTCTTCTTCCGTATCAGTGACCACAATCAATTTGCTTATTATCTTGTCACTTAAATTTGGTAGTGATGTACAAATCATCAGGGTTAACGCCCTACTCTTTTCGAGAAGTAGATTAGGTTCTTTTGCATGACTGCGTGTGACTGTCAAGGGATCTCCGATTATCACCCTATACGAGGGACTGAGTGTGTTCCTTGAATCCTTTCTTGTATAGGACTCATAGGGGAGGTATTTTGACTCATAACATGAGTTTAGCTCAATTTTATGCAAGGAGATGCTAGCATATCCGGTAGTGGGATTCAAACTGTGTCTGTGAGTTCTTTAGTCAGATGCACTCACCTACCAGACAGTGTCAGTCTTATTTACTGAAATCGAAGAGCTTTCACTCAGTTTTCACCAATTAAAAGTAAATGATCTATCCTCTTTGTCCACTAAATCCTGCTCATTTTTTTTGCAGTGTTACATAAATGTTTACTATATATAATAACTCAAATTGTTCTTGCTTATTATTTGTGTTTAATGACGTTTACTATTAAATGCCATTATTTTTTTTCTTCATGCAGTTGCCGCTAACAGCAGGCCAAATTGTGACCGAACTGAGTAAGATCAATTCTGGACAGAAACCAAAGAGTGTAAAGGAGGTCAGAAAAGCAAGGTAAGTAATTTCTTTTGTATTCAACCATTCGTTTTTTCAATTTGGCAGGTCCTGAAATTGATTTTGTTTTCCCAGTGGCCTATTCAAACAAGTAAAATCAGAGGCCAATAACCAGAATTGTATGACCCAAATGGAGAAACAGAACTGATATAACACATTGCTTCTCGTAATATCTACTGCACAAGTAAAGGTTTGTATGCTTTTAATCCTATTGGAAATATTACCTTGAATTATTCAGGCAAAAGCAGAAGCAGGCGAGCAGCGAGGAGGCCTCCCAGCAAGACTCGTCCAGCGAGGGTCGCCCGTGGCAACGAGTGACGGCCATCTTGGAAGTCCTGCAGCAGAGGAAGCTGGGTAAGATGGAGGATCTTCACGCCCTGGTGCCATCGCTCTTCAACATACTCAGCATGTAAGTTTGATGTGTTTTTTTACTCTGGCCTCATCCTTTCTACTGCTATCTTAACTCCTAAAGTGTTAGAAAAACGTGTTGTAATCATCATGGAAGATTGGCAGAGCGCGTGCTCTCCAATCAGTGTGATCCCGAGGTCAAAACCAGTGTATTGTACATTGCATTTGTCCTTCAGCAAGACCATATATCCACCATTGCTGGTCTCTACCCAGGGGTATAAATGCTCTGGTGCCATCAATATACTCGGTATGTAAATTTGATGTTTTTACTCTGGACTCATTTGTTTCACTGCTATATACCCCCTAAAAGGGAATTAAAACACCCCAATTTTCTTTGCTAATTTTTGAGATGTTTTATACTTTTGGTCAATTTTTCCTATGTTTGAATTAAATTTTTATATTCATGACTTTTCAATAAATGTGTTTTGAGCTGAGTGTAATTTGTATGTTTTTTGCCATCCATATAGGTGTCTAGAATTGTCGCAGTCTGAGCAAGGTTCTACAGAATACGTCAAGCAGCTTCTACTAACCACCATTCTGACTGCGTGCGATCAGCTGGACACAAAGGGATCTGATGCTATGGGTAAGATATGTTTAATGGAAAATAAAAGCAAAAGCAGTTACAGTAAACCTTGTGTATTTCTAAATTGCTTTTTAGAATAGTAAAAGGGCGGCGACCATGATAGTGATTTTGCTGAAGGAGATGATGATGATGATGGTGATGGTGATGGTGATGATGATGATATAATAATGGTATTTATATTTATATTTTTTCTTGCAGAGAAACTAACAGAAGAGCAGTTCAGCGTTGAGCTTGTTGTCCAGTGTATCAGAACATCAGACAACCCACAGACACACAACCATGCCTTACTGCTGCTAGCGACTGCTGCCAAACTTTTCCCCGTAAGTTATGCATTCTTGTTTTATTTGATACCGTAAATGGGTTTATCAGGTTTAAAAATCTAATTGGGAGTAAAGTGATGCAAAAGATAAGCGTTATGTAGATTTCAAGGTGAAATGTAACTATGTAAGAGCTTGGTATTTCAATGCAGTAGAAATTCAAACAATCCTGAGACGCACAGCCATGCTAGCGACTGATGCCGTACTATTCCCTGAAAGTTTTCATGTCTTCTTTTTCTTAAAGTTCTTGTAATAAGGTTTACAGTTGATTTGATGCTAAACTTTCCACCGTTTTATTTCACCTTGTAAACTGAAAACTAAGAGGTTCATTTGGCTTTACTCACGACTTTTCTTTTGTTTTGTTGAAACAGGAGCATGTATTACATAACATCATGGCGATCTTCACCTTCATGGCTCTTAGGAACAAGTTTTAAGTTCTTTATAAATATAATTTATTATTATCATTATTATGGGGAAAAGTATAATCCTTACATGGTTAGTTTGAAAATCTAGTTGCCAGATCAGGCCACCAAATGTGACTTTTTAACATTTTACTGGCCCCAGACTTTACTCATAATTGTTCTCTTGTTTTGTTGAAACAGGAGCATGTGTTACATAACATCATGGCGATCTTCACCTTCAGGGGGGAAAATCTAATTCTATCATTGATCAGACCACCCAAATGTGACTTAGATTAAATTGTGTATATCTCAACATAAAATCGGGTAATTACTCATGGTTATTTACTCTTGTTTTGTTGAAACAGGAGCACGTGTTGCATAACATCATGGCCATCTTCACCTTCATGGGGGCGAGTCTGCTGAGGCAGGATGATAGTCACAGCTTCCAGGTCATCCACAACACTGTACAGACCGTCATACCGGCACTCGTCAAGGTATGTACAGACTTTAATAACGTTGGGTGAGAGTGAGAACAGCGATATGTAAATTTGTTGCCAATTTGAATTCTGCATACTGTCTTATACATGTACAGGTTTGAGCCTTCTCTATTTGATGCAAAATTTTCAATTGATTTTATGTTTAATTTTGGGCATATCTATCCAAAACAAAAGAGAGCTAAATTAATAGGTTTCTACATGGCACTCAAATTTTAAACATAACTATCTCTATTATTATATTATTATAAGTATAAAAATTGACTTAGAGCCTTTCTCTTTCTCAACTGGAGATAATAACAAGGATGCCAGTTTTGATGCAAAAACCCTGAACGTAGGCCCTGTGGGGTGTTGCATAAAGACTTGTGATTAATCGCAAAGCTGTGTTTCATCGCAAGTCAGAAAATGCGCCTTAACGTGCAATTCTGATTGGGCTCAAGTGCGCATGTTTTTTGACTTGTGATCAAATGCAACTTTGCGATTAAACTTGACTCTTTATATGCATCACCCCCTGATCACCTAGCTAAGCAGGCTCGCTGCAATTCCTATTCCACACAAATTACCCATAGGTTTCAGGCTCATGACTTGAAGCTCACTGGCATCCCAGTAGTAAAGGGGTTAAATCACACTGATTACATCGCATCTGATGATTCCATTCTTTTATGTTTCATGACAAGTCCTTTGCTTCTTTCTGCACACAACAAAATGTCAAAGGTCAAAATTGGATCAGGCCACAACCTTCATATCATGATGCTGCTGATATTTTCTTGAAGTGTGTCAACCATATTGATTGTAATTGTCTGAATGTTTTTAATATCCTCCCAGGCCAGCAAAGACCAGTCGCTGCCCTCCTCCCTGGCAGACAACCTGGAGGATGTGGTTACCATGGTGATGCAGACATTTGTTGATGCCTTCCCCCACATCCCGGAGCATCGTCGTCTGCCCCTCTTCACACACCTCGTCCAGTCGGTGGGCGGAGCCGAGTATCTATGGAGAGTCGTCCTGCTGCTGATTGGTGGATATGCTACCAAGGGG
Organism: Echinarachnius parma; assembly: GCA_037951105.1. Classification (NCBI taxonomy): domain Eukaryota; kingdom Metazoa; phylum Echinodermata; class Echinoidea; order Clypeasteroida; family Echinarachniidae; genus Echinarachnius; species Echinarachnius parma. The sequence goes on from JBAMJV010007137.1 coordinate 69,137, forward strand.
GGCGTGGCCATGTTGCCTGAAGATACGGAAACGAAGGTGAGAAAAGAACTAGATTCATGTGATCCCGAGATGAGTCAAAATTTCAAATGTAGTCAAAACCTGTGTATAGTGACCACCTTAGGGAAACCAGAAAGTCGCCACTGTAGACAGGTGACCTGATTTGATTTGATTTGATTTCAAAATGTTCAACTTCTTAAAACATTTCAACATTTTCAACCGCAATAGACAGCTTCCATAACATTGATTTGCCCTACAGTGGATCATTTTTGGTGGCCACTATAGGCAGGTTGGCTGCTATAGACAGGTGACGGCTAAGACAGGTTTTACTGTAATTATAAGTGATTACCCTGTTCAGGACTGATTGATTTTGTTATAACACTTATTCTCCATAGACCCTAGCCCAAGTATTTCTGGACAAGTCCTGAATGGATTAAAGGGTTGAATTACCTGAATTATTCTTGTTTGTTACCAATTAAAAATATCTTACATCTTTCTTATGTAAACTAGTTCTTAAATAATCATGCATCCATTTTTTCTTTTTTCTGTAATTTTTGTTTTCTACTCTAGGGACCTGGCAGAAACCTTGAATTTTGGCTGGCTCTGTGTCATCACTTTGACCCCCAGACGCAGGTCACAAGCCTGGTCAAAATGCTGGCATACATGAGCACTCTCAAGGAGCAGAAAGAAGGTAAGCATGATGACGATGGTGGTGGGGGTAGTGATGATGAGAGTGGTGGTGGTGGTGGTGGTGGTGGTGGTGGTGGTGGTGGTGATGATGGTGATGGTGGTAATGGTGATAGAAGTGGTGATTGTGGTGGTGGTGATGATGATTATGATCGTGGTGGTAATGATGATGATGATGATGAAGATAGAGATGGTGGTGGTGGTGATGATGGTGGTGGTGGTAGTGATGATGATGGTGGTGGTTGAGATGGTGATGGCATTTGACTATTTGTTTTCAATGTCTTGAACGTAATGGGATATAGCAAAATGATCTTCTGTGTCATTGAAAGTCATGGAATCATGTTTAGACTAATATTAAAATCTTGGTCAATCTGTTTACTGACATTGTATTGCACCAATTTGTAACAAAAAGTACTGAAAATTCATGGAATTCTTCCTTTAAAGGTAATGGAAAGTCATGGAATTTGACTTTAAAATATTGTATGAACCCGTGAGAATAATCTCTCTTTCTCCTTGTCTCCAACTACCTTCCCTCATTCCACATCCCACTAGTCCCCAAGAGCCACCAGATCCTCCAGGCATGGCAGAGAAGACAAAGTGTCAAAGGTCACAGAGGATTTGATCTTTGACCCAAAACAACATAGCCAAGGGCTCTCTTGTAGAGGATTATAATCATTTATTGTTGTTGTCTCAACTGCCTTTCTTTATTTTTCTTCATGCCAGTCCCCAAGACTCCATCCCATGCAACCAGATCAGCCAGGCATGGCGGAGGAGACAAAAAGGGTCAAAGGTCACAAAGGATTTGATCTTTGACCATGGACAGCACAGCCAAGGGCTCTCTTGTAGAGGATTATAATTGTTAATTGTTGTTGTCTCAACTGCCTTTATTTTTGTTCATGCCAGTCCCCAAAACTCCATCCCATGCCACCAGATCCTCTAGGCATGGCGGAGGAGACACAGGGTCAAAGGTCACAGAGGATTTGATCTTTGACCCAAAACAACATAGCCAAGGGCTCTCTTGTAGAGGATTATAATTATTTATTATTGTTGTCTCAACTGCCTTTCTTTATTTTTCTTCATGCCAGTCCCCAAGACTCCATCCCATGCAACCAGATCAGCCAGGCATGGCGGAGGAGACAAAAGGGTCAAAGGTCACAAAGGATTTGATCTTTGACCATGGACAGCACAGCCAAGGGCTCTCTTGTAGAGGATTATAATTGTTAATTGTTGTTGTCTCAACTGCCTTTATTTTTGTTCATGCCAGTCCCCAAAACTCCATCCCATGCCACCAGATCCTCCAGGCATGGCGGAGGAGACACAGGGTCAAAGGTCACAGAGGATTTGATCTTTGACCCAAAACAACGTAGCCAAGGGCTCTCTTGTAGAGGATTATAATTATTTATTATTGTTGTCTCAACTGCCTTTCTTTATTTTTCTTCATGCCAGTCCCCAAGACTCCATCCCATGCCACCAGATCCGCCAGGCATGGCGGAGGAGACAAAGGGTCAAAGGTCACAAAGGATTTGATCTTTGACCCTGGACAGCACAGCCCGAGGCAGCTCAGGCAGTTCAAATTCACAGCCGTGGGGTTCATGTCACAACTATTGACCAGTGATCCTTTCATCGGACAGGTAACCCAAGCATCAATCAAAATTTAACTCCTGCCCTAACCCAATACAGAGCATTTTAAATTTTCAAGTATGATGCTATCTCTTCATAACTTATAATCAATTGCCACTCCTACAGCTTCTAGTTGTTCGATCTTAGACCAATGTTGTTAGGATTGATCAAAATCACAGCTGTTGGGTTTATGTCACAACTCCTTCCAAGTGATCAATTCATCGGAAACGTAATCTAAATATTGATCAAAATCTCATGCTAGCCCTAACCTAATACAGAGTCTTTAATTATGCCAGCATAATGTTATTTTCATCATATCTGAAAAATAATTGCTTCCCCCACTGCATCTAAACTGTTAGTATGGTAGTTGTGATAAATCAAAGCCCCAGACAATTGAGGTTCTTCAAGTTAGTAGCCTCCTTACAAATGATGCTTTCATTGAACAGGTAATCAAAATATTACTCCAAATCTTAATTCTAGCCCAAACCCAAAACCAATCCTTTAATTGTAGCAGTATAATGTTATTACACTTTAACTAAAATTCATTAATATTAATTGAATTTATTACACTGTAATAAAACAAATATATAATTTGTGCGTGTTCAGAGTTATACATACTGATTTTGTCCATTCTTTCCATTTTCTCCCTAGTTGGTGAGTCAAACAGATGCAGAATCAGCAGAAATGCAAGACTTGTACCAAAAGTAAGTATTACTAATCAACTTTTGTTGCTCTCTTGCAAATAACTCACTTATTTCATGTCCATTACATTGTTCGTTTTGTACATGTATGTAGTTCAATGTATTAAAAACATGTGCAATTCAGCTTGTTTGCTGCCGTACATGTAGACAATAAAAAACATGAATAATAATAATAATGATAATGTTCATAATAACAAGAAGACTTCTAGAAAGTATAAGAAGATTATTAGCTGTGCTTGCAATAAGCACAGGCCTGCTGGCCTGGGCCACTGAAAATTAGCTTTAGGCCACCATATTTCATTGATGGTTAGCAGCACTGGCCCAAATTCGCAAATTTGTAATGTTTTCCTCTGTTTGGGGACGAAAGGTTAATATTTCCGGCCACTAGAAGTAATTTTACTTGACCGACAGGGCCACAATGAAAAAAGGTTATTACTAGCATTATACATGTAATTGTATATTTCTTGTTGCAGCCTTCTGGAGCAGACCTTGTGCTACATCACACACGTCGCCCACTGCATCCAAGAAAACTTGTTATGGAACCTGCCTGTAAAGGTCATCTCCTTGTTTCTTCCTTTAGATTGTCACTATACGCCGGTTAATTGTATTTTCTTCTTGTTACAACCTTCTGGAGCAAACTCTGTGCTACATGTACATCACACACGTCGCTTACTGCATCCAAGAAAACTTTTTATGGAACCTGTCTATACAGGTCACCTCCTTGTTTCTTCCCGTAGATGGTCACTATACACAGGTTTATTTGTATTTTCTTCTTGTTACAGCCTTCTGGAGCAGACTCTGTGCTACATTACACACATTGCCCACTGCATACCTGTCTATAGAGGTCACCTGTCTACAGTGGCTGTTATTCTTGTTATCCTAGGTGGTCACTATACACATGTTTGACTGTAGAATGGTATTGAACCTGTCTGTAGAGGTCACCTGTCTACAGTGACCACTTCCCTTAGATGGTCACTTTACACATGTTAATTTGTATTTTCTTCTTGTTGCAGCCTTCTGGAGCAGACTCTGTGCTACATCACACACGTTGCTCACTGCATCCAAGAAAACACGGACCCCATCACAGCCAAGTTCTGGAGGGCCCTTCTTCACAAAGCGTATGATGTCTTGGACAAGGTAAGATTCCTATCCCTTATGGAGGAACAGGGTTGGAACTAGTGGGAACAGTGTTGGAACTAGTGGGAACAGTGTTGGAACTAGTGGGAACTAGTATGTACAGGGTTGGAACTACTGCTGTAGTATTTCAGTCATTTCCATTGAAGGTAACATGTCACCCATTGGTTAAATCAAATTACAAATCAATGCATTTTTATGGGAAAAAAAATAATCACATTCTGTTGGTCATATTTTTTTCCATTGCAATCTTGAACTCCCTGCTGTGAAAAATGTATGATTGTGGAAATATGGAAATAAATTCAAATCAAATTACATTTCCACCCATGAAAAAAAAACAATAACAATTTGTTGGACTTTTTTTTCCACTACCAGGTGAACTGACAGGGATTAATTTTTTTTTTTTATGAATATCATTATTAATATTTATTTAGTGTCTTTATTGCAAAGAAAATATGGAAATGAATTCAAATTAACTCAAATAACATATCAACACATGAAAACAAAATGATAACATTTTGTCTGACATATTTTGTTTCCACTACCAGGTGAACTCCCTGCTACCAGCCGAGGTGTTTATCAAGGTGGTATCCGGTCTCCTAGGCAACCAACTCTCAGCTGTGAGGAGGAAGGCCATGGAACTACTCAACAACAAACTCATCCAGAACAAGGAAGGCTTTGAGATAGAGGAGGTAGGGTATTCAGGAAAATGGCAGCCCACCACTGTTTTGTCGAAATGTATACTTACTTGGGGGGTTTACTTTGGTGTAGAGGCGTAAAACAGTCAATTTGATACATTTTCAGTATTCAAAATATCACAAACATAATCAGTACATAGTTGTTTCTGATTGGAGCAAAACAAAAATCAGAAAATCCTGTCAAGCTTTTCCTGCACATAAACTATCTCTATGTATTACCCGCACCCCCCCCCCCCCCCCCCCCCCGCTCCTTTTGTGGGTAAAAAAAGTGTGGTTAACATCAGCAAATACAGTAATGAGTTATTCAAGGCAACACACAACAATACAAAAGCGTAAATGCTTGAATACGATCATATGTGTATTTTATTCGTTTCATCCACTTCATTATCAGGTCCTTATGCTTCAGGGGATGTAACCCACCCTAGTCGTCATCGCCCCAGTCTTCCCGTGAACGGGTTGGTTGATTTCCCTCCAAAGTATCAAAATTTGAATTGGTCTTCCAACCATATTTGTGCAGTATTTTATTGACTGCTTAGTTTTTGTTCAAGTTTGTATGTTATTTGTTGTAATCCTCTTCATTATCAGGTCACAATGCTTCTGGGGATGGTTCCCACCCTGGTCGTCATCGCCCAGTCTTCCCGCGAGCGGCAGCCGGTTTCCGAGGAGCTCGACGTCAATCGTCAGACCGCCCTCTATAGTCTGAAGCTGCTGTGCAAGCTGTTCGGTAGCGACCATCACAAGAAGTTTGTTGTCGTCATGGATCTAGCGCTGTCTGTCATTACTGAAACTCAGGGAAATAATCAGGTAAAACCCACTTATTATTATAAGAGTTAATTTAAGATTCCTAACCTTTTAACCTGTTGTGTATTACTCACGGCAGCGACTATCTCTTGTTTACTTGGAAATAGTTTGTTACTTATTGTAAACATCTTAAAGCTTCATTTCCATAGCCAATTTTTTAATAAATCTATCATTAATAAAGTCTCTTTGAATAGCTGTTACCAGTTTTAATTGAAATTGTAATTAGCAATCAATTTGTATTCTCTGTAATATACATGAAATAAATCTTTTGCATCAATTGTTTATATATTTTGTTTAATTTCAGGTGATAGCCAGTGGTTTGTTGTGTCTGGGCGAGGCAGTGAGATGTCTGAGAGCACACGCCATTCCCTACCTCAGTCGATTCATGCCTTCACTCCTGGATATACTGGCCAGCAAGACTAACGTCATCAGGTAAGATGAGATGATGATGATGATGATGATGATGACCATGACCATGATAGTCTTTTTGATGATGGAGATGAGGGTGGTGGTGGCGATGGTGATGATGATAATGATGATAATAATGATAATGAATGTGATGTTGATAACAGATTTTGATAATGAAGATTGCGTGGTGATGATGGTTTTAATGTTAATTATGATGATGACATCTCTTTATTACAAGTATTGGAAATATGTATTCATAACTAATTAGGAGTATTCAAAGCTCTATATAGGAGACAAATTTTTGATGAACATTTTGTATTTCATTGTGGTGTTATTGTTTTCTCTTCTGCCAGCTCTGACCTTCATCTGTTGAGTGCTTTGTCTGCCCTGCAGAAGGTTCTAGAGACACTACCGCACTTCCTCAGTCCCTACCCAAATTGTGGGTGATTTGACATGGAATGACCCTTCTAACAATTTAGGAGTCAAATGCTTGTATTTTAATGAACATTTTACATCTCAATGGGGTGTTATTGTTTTCTCTTCTACCAGCTCTGACCTCCATCTGTTGAGTGCTGTGACCGCCCTGCAGAAGGTTCTAGAGACACTACCGCACTTCCTTAGCCCCTACCTAGGACAGCTGCTCAAACAGGTAAATTTTGTAGTAAATATTGAAGTTTAACATACAAGTTAGCCTCACAGAGGTCTCAAATATCATGCATCTTGACATTTGTAGTTCGATTGTATATTTTATATTATTGTTCTTTTAATTAGTTACATTGAACTTATTCAAAGTCGGAGCTTGGCCATGATATTTATTAATTACATGATATAAAAATTATGAAGAAATGCCCTAACTACTAGAGGACGTTGTGTTATATAGAAATGAGAAGTTTCCCAAGTACGTTTTGATTTAAATTCAGTGTGTTTAATTACAAGAAACGGGTATAAGAAAGAATCACTGCATAAATAATGTTAAATAATGTTGTTGTCTTTTCTTCATGTGAAAGGTGTGCCGTTTGTCAGCAGCCCGTCAGGATGAGGAGAAGGCTCAGATGACCCTTCGTCTCAAGAGCTGCAGACACCAGCTTTCTACCGCACTCCCTCCCAGAGTACTTATCCCATCACTAGCTGATACCTACAAACTGATTCATTCTACTAGTCAGGTAAGTAATCTCCTTTTCCCCTTCTATAATTTGTTTTCTACCCCTTTGACTCCCCTACTTTGGCTTTGCTCTTCATCCAACCCCCCCCCCCTAAATGACTTGGATGACCCTTTGTCTCAAGAGCTGCAGACACCTGCTAGACCGAGAGTACTCACCCATCACTACCTGATACCTACTCACTTATTCATTCTACTAGTCAGGTAAGAAATCTCTTTTTGTCTCCTCCTCCAACCCATTCGACTCCTCTTACTTTGCCTTTGCCCTACCGTAAAACCCCCCTAAATGACTAGGATGACCCTTCATCTCAAGAACTGCAGACACCAGCTATCAACCACTCCTTTCGAGAGTTCTAATCCCAGACCTAACTGACACCTACAAATTGATTAATTCTACTAAGGTAAGGTAAGGACTCTATTCCCCCTCCTCAAATATGTCTTCTTCCCTTTTGACTCCCCTCACTTTGAATTTGCCCTTACCCCGAACCCTCACCAAATGTCTTAGATGACCCTTCTTCTCAAGAACTGCAGACACATGCAGTCAACTGCCCAACCTCCCAAGGGTTCTTATCCCTGCCTTGTCAGAAATGTTTACTGTCGATAAAGAGGAAGAAGGGTGCTAATTCACTTTTTTGTACTTCATGTTTAAATTTGAAAGTCATGTAAAAACCAAATGTAGCTCTATTTTATATATGATGAATTTGCCTCAAATTAGACATAATTATTATCTGACAATTTAACATCCCATAAGGGAAGCTCTGACCTATAAGATCGTATGCGTAACTCAATTTAGCAAAAACTTGACTTGATGGCCTTCTAACTCTCATCAGCAATTTTACCCTTCATCTCATAAATCATCAAACACAATGTTAACTCTTTGTAGACATCAGTCTGAGTCTATCGGGATCATTGTTGATTAGATTATTGTATTTTTATCACCTTTTTTAGACAAGCATCGGTCCCCTGATGTCCATCTTGAGTGACCTCCTAGACCATCTGTCCAATTCTTCAACCACTCCTTGCAATGGCTTATTCCTTGTCTAACTGCCAATTTGTCTTTTTCTGATATTATCACAGTATAAACTTGAGTAACATCGCATTGTTTATTGTATAGTTGTATTTTTGTCGTCTTTTCCAGACCAGCATCGGTCCCCTGATGTCCATCCTGAGTGACCTCTTAGACCATCTGTCCAATTCTTCAACCACCCCTTGCAATGACCTATTCCTTGTCTAACTGCCATTTTGTCTTTTTCTTATATAATCACAATATTAACCTGAGTAACATCGCATATGAACGGTTGATTGTATAGTTGTATTTGTATCATCTTTTCCAGACCAGCATCGGTCCCCTGATGTCCATCTTGAGTGACCATCTAGACCATCTGTCCAAAGAAGATCTTCTCAGTCACCACCATGCCATAGTCAATCTCTTCCTGACTGCCTTGGACTACCGCTCGGTTCATTCAGAGGTTAGAAAATGGGCATATTATTTTGAATGCTTCCTATTTTTTTAAAGAAGTAATAATACAAATGGTACAGAGATGGTTTGGGTTTATTGATATCATAGTCATTTCTGCCATATAGTCTTTGATTACCCTAGTGCCATTGGCAGCATATTTGGCTAGTATGCTCCCCGGAAAGTTTAAAAAGTATTCATTATCATTGTGCAGATTTGAACTGTACCTGATGACCATGAATACAAATAGTGCTACATAATGACAGACATTACTGTCATTATTATTATTATTATTGTTATTATTATTATTATTATTATTATTATTATTATTGTTATTGTTATCGTTATCATTGTCGTTATCGTTATCGTTATCGTTATCGTTATCATTATTATTATGTCTCAATTTATCAAGTATTCTTTTCTTTTTTGAAAGAAGGTTATGAGCTTCTTGGTGAAAGTGTTGACATTTAAATTGACAAGTTATGAGAAATATGCTTACATACCTTTTACCATCAAGCTTCCATTCATGCAAATTGTATGTTATTAACAAATATGTAACTTGTTTGCTTTGTAGGTTTCTCTGCAGGTGGCGTCGGACATTGAAGGTCATGTGATTGATGCAGTGATCTCCATGGTGATGAAACTATCGGAGGCAACATTCAGACCCATGTTCCTCAAGGTGAGAGCTAAATATCATATCCATGTAGATTTTCTCTAAGAAAATATCTTCAAGTAATCCGTTAACCCTGTCAGATTCAACCAAAATACCCTGGAGCTTCCACATGTCTCTTGTGCCATGTTGTTTGGCTTTAAAGGGATCTAGTAACTTTGTTGACATGTGCAAAAAGTGATGAAGGGTTGATGCAATGTATATTGTTGTTATCTCATATGTCCACAGGGTATTGTGTGAAAATTTCAAGTCAAATGGACATTGCATGGCCAAGTAATGAGCGAAAATGCAAAGTGATATTCACTGACTCACTGCACTCACTTTGTACACGGTAAGAAAAACTCCGGGGGAGTTTTTCTTATCTGAATACTTCAATCGTACATATCTTTGTAACGAAAGGGAAATTTGAAAAACCAAAACTGGTCCCATGATTTTATTGTTAATACGAATACAACAAGGTATGATGGAACCGCTAGAATAAAAATAATATTTTGAGGATTTGGACAATGTTACTAAGTCCCTTTAATAAGTTATGGTAATAGAATAATGAAATGGTTTTTGATTATTATTATCATGTTACCAAATTATAATTGAAGTTACATTATATGGTTATTATATGGTAATTATTTATTGTAAATTGTAATTTTGCATATCAACTGATACAAATTAAATCATTAAAAATAAAAACCTTATTTTGTCACATTTGAAACAGCTCTATGAGTGGGGAACCCAATCAGAGTCCAAGGACAGACTTCTGACTTTCTACCGACTTTCAGACAGCATCGCTGACAAACTTAAGAGTCTGTTTACGCTGTTTGCCGGTCACCTTGTCGCGAATCTTGCCAGTATACTGGATGGGAACAATGTCATCAAAACAGGTTTGTCTTAATATTCATCTGTTTACTTCACTCTCCTTTAAAAAGATTATCACTTTAGTCATGAGGGTAAACTTTAATATTTCATCAAAAAACATCACATAAATGTATTTTTAAAACTTTGTCTGAATATTGAAGAGTATGTATTAGCCGGCCACCTTGTTGCAAATGTGGCCAATATCATAGATGGGAATCTATATTAAAGGGAACATTAATCTGTACCAATATAGGAAAACAACTTGATGATTGATAATTATCTAATTGTTTTCTTAGCCATTAGGACATCAATTGTAAATATGTTGCATTGGTTATACATGTACCTTCATTCTTACAGTGTGTTTGAAAACTGATCAGTGTGCTGGTAATAGAAAATGGACAATAGTGTATACATATGTTAGACAAAATATTTTTATTGAGTAATGGAGCATTTTGCAGTGTGTTATTCATTATTCCTTAATTTTCATTTATATTATATATAATTGATTTTTTATCCTGCAGGTTTATAATAGCTTTTGACCATCTCAAGCATTGGAAAGGGTTGTTTCAGGGACGAACAACCAGCACAAGGGCTTTCTGGCTCAGTTGGCAGAGCACCGGTCTAGCAATCCGGAGAGATCTCTGGGTTTGAATCCCAGGGAAGCCCTTTTTTCTTAGCTCATTTTCATTCATTTTCATTTACTTCTCCTTCCTTAGATGAAGCCTTCTTCAGCGACTCCAAACCTGTTTCAGATGAGAAGTCGGCTCTGTTGCTAGGATACACCATGGATTGCCTTCACAAGTGCTTCCTCTATGACAAGGGTGACTTTGTGAGCAAGGAAAGATTTGAGAAGCTCATGCAGCCGCTAGTAGACCAGGTAACGCATCAAGCCATTTAAAACGGTTTACATTATTGAAAGAGATAGAGTGATGAGCAAATGCTTGTAAAGCTGAATGGTAGCTGATTTTGTTTATGATGGAATATCTGTACAAGTGCTTCTTTAATGACAAGGTTGACTTTGTGAGCCAAGAAAGATTTGAGAAATACATGCAGCCACTAGTAGACCAGGTACAACAACCAACCCTTAATAATATAGCATCTAGCCCCTTTTGTACTGTTTGACATTTTGTTGATTTCATTGCTGGATAAATTAATGCTTGTAAAGCTTAATACATGATATAATGGTTAAGTATATTGTCTAGTTAGCGCTTCCCTTATTACAAGGGTGACTATTTGGACATGAAAAGATTTAATAAATCTCTTGTCCATATGGATTTTATTTCTGCACCTTATGTTGAATTCTTGGAATTATTCATATAATTCACATTTTTATTTCAGGTTGAGAACGCTCTGGGAGGAGATGAGATGTACCAGGATCGCATCACTGCTCACCTGACTCCCTGCATCGTCCAGTTCATGGTTGCCGCTAGAGACCCCTCCACCTGGCAACCACTCAACTACCAGGTCCTTCTCAAGACTAGGAACTCCCTGGCCAAGGTAATATCATGTATAACAGTTTAATCTAGAGCTTCAGTTTATATTTATGCCTCCACTGCAAAGTGTCTGGAGGCTATATATATTTTTTTTTCTTTCTCCGCCCGTTCTATTATGCAATGGTCAGAATTAGCACAGGCCCGCTGGCCTAGGGTCACTTAAAGTTAGCTTGGGTCAATTGATGCTGAATTCCACTGTCCTGAATGTGCAACCGAATATAACAGAATGTTTTATGTTTTGTTTTTGTTTGGAGCCACCAAATTCAGGTTACAGGCCACAAGATTTTGAAAAATCTTGATTTTACTTTCCCAATTAGGCCACAAGGCGAATTATTTAATTTCTAGCATTGCATTATATTTGCAAAATCTCAAGAACTTGAAGGTGAATCATCATCAAACATGATACTTGAATTACTTTTGTATCTTGAAGATCAAAATTCTAAAAGGTTGTAGAGCTGATCATATAACAATATTACAAAACTGTTTGACTGACCAGCGTCAAACTTGTTTTGAAATATATTGGTCTATTTGTTAAAATGTTGATGTTTGATTTTCAGGTGCGATATGCGGCTCTTACAATCCTGCAGTCCATTCACAACCAGCTCGGGGAGGACTATCTCTCCCTGCTGCCCGAGACCATTCCATTCCTGGCTGAGCTTATGGAAGGTAAGTTCAATTGTTTGACATGATACCGTAGATTGATTTCTAAGTTATCAGGTTCATAACTTGGCTCTAAGCAACCCCGCATAGATTTGGGATTCCTGTTTAACTTCAGTGCATATTCTAGACATAGCACAAGGTAACTAATAATCCCGCAGTCCATTCACAACCAGCTCAGTGAGGACTATCTCTCCCTGCTGCCCGAGACCATTCAATTCCTGGCATAACTGCTGGAAGATAAGGGCCCCATTTCACAGAACTTTTCCAATTGTTGTGAATGTCCAATTATTGTACCTACCATGTCAACATCATGGAGCATTATAGCTGTTGCCATGGTGGTTACAATAATTGGGACACTTGCAACAGTTGGAACAATTTTATGAAACAGGGCCCCTATCTAATGTTTGATGCAATATTCTAGATTTATTGTAATTGCCTGATTAATAACTTGGCTCTGAGCATACGTCAGTGACATTTCTTTGTTCCACTCTTAACCCGTTCCCTTCGAGATTCTGAAATCTCCATAGATTTTGTACACAACCCACCCGGTTCCCGTATTCAAGGGGTTAACCACCTTGGTGGATACCACAACATTCTTTTCTCATGGAAGATGATTTCAATTGATAGACGTGATATGCTAAATTCATTGTTAAGTAAAAATTTGTCAATCTCTCGTTCGTCTTTCAGATGAATCTGAAGAGGTGGAGCAGCATTGTCAAGATGTGGTGGCGGAACTGGAGAAAACGTTGGGTGAACCTCTACAGAAATACTTCTAGATGACGTGGCAACAAAACAAGTTTTTGTATCACATCCCACACTTAGAACCTCACAATTTACGAAAGGGTTTAAGGCAAATTGATAGATGACTATGAGATAGTTAAGGTGGAGATGGAGAAGAATTGTCAAGATGCAGGGAATAATTTTCCTGGTATCGCAACGCAATTTGCTATGCATTTTTAATATGACTGCTATACAAAATATCTTTTGTATAGCAGTTTTCTACCATAGAAGTGTACAGAATTTCATTTGAAATATTTATCCATCGGTTAAAAGTGCTAATCAAATTTGAGGAGGTAAAATTATTCTCTGAGATGTGAAGGCAGAACTGCAGGAGACTGTTGGCCAACTTAAAGTGATTTATTAATTTTGTAACATTTTTACCCAAAAGTGTTCTTTGAGACTTCAATCATAAACTACTATCATTGTATGATTCCTCTGAATGATATATGATATTTTCATAGATGTTTACCAAGTGAAAAAAGGTGACAATGGATGGCGGATTTTGTCCCCGATCGTGTGCGTCAAATATCCAAATTCAGATACTATTCAGATACTATGGACGATTAGGTATCCAAATTTGGATACTGTTGACTACAATCAAAGAGCATTTTAATTCAAATCGTAAATATCTCCATAATTAGGGAGACAGTTGAAAAATCAAAACCTATTGCATTCTTCTATAATGATTTGGTCGAATTTGACAAAGTTAATGGATCACTTTAATCATGCTATAGAACTGTGATTTTGTTTTAGGAATCAAATTTATTTTTTTGCGTATTCCATTTGAATAATGAAAGTCTTGAAATAATGAGAGGGGGATCCATTCAAAAATACTTCTACTAGTTGTATCATCTCTTGATGTTCTTATTTGCCCTTAAGTTCTTGTATAAATCAGAACAACAATAACACATGTTTATTAGTAAAAAAATTACTTTTAATTCAAAGATATACAAAATATCATATAATCGGTATCAAATTGCTATAAAAATCTTTTAATCAGTAATGAAAGACAATTTTAAAAACATGCACAAATCTACTTATCTACCAAATGTATTGATTTGTCTTATAGGTATATATTTTACATAAGATATATTATAGTACAGATTATGATACATATGTCCATGTGAGTATTTATACATCATTCTTTGAGATGAAAATCATAGATCATGCCAGATGATATTTTAAATGATTTGTGCAGAAAAGAAATATAAACTGTTTACATATCCATTTAATTCTTACAAGTAAAAAAAAAGTACTGTGCATGATATAAGTTGTGTGCGGTAATAACATGAATACATAGGCAGAGAAATATTTTTCAAAACCCTAAATGTTTGTTTTTACACAGGCAATGTGTCTATATGTTAGCTGTACACTTGGGTTTTCATCAATGGTGATGAAATACAAAATTAAATCAAATTCATAGACCAATGAATAATCATTTGGTAAAGCTACTTTTTTCAAGTTGCTAATTTTTGTCAACTTTGATTGTCAGTTGAATTAAAAGATATGTAACTATTCCCATAATTGAATGAAGTACTCTCGCATTTTCTTTGTACATCGTGTTATGAACGGAGTGAGGTGAGTGAAAGGACAAGAAACTTTTCTTGGATGTGTTCGTTAAGGCAGTCTCCCAAAATTATACCCAAAGATTGCAAGGAGGCGCGACCGAGATTGCATATGACTAGCTGGAACTGGTTTTGTGCGCACATCCAAATTTGTGAACATATTCAAAACTCTGAAAGTGCAGTCTTCGGGGGGGGGGGGGGGCAATGCTATTGCATTGCATCGCATGCCATTAACAGCAAAAGTCTCCTTATGGGAGAAAGGCTTTAACACATATACAATAACAAATCTTCATTCTGTTTCCATGTATTCTGCTTTCACAATTTAAAAAAAATAATAAAAACATTTAAAGCGACACAAGAGTCGGGACCACCCTGTGTGCATGTGCGCATGTGAGATGTTATATATTAATTTTGTATTACATGTGTGTGTCAATCGAATTTACAATTTATGTACAGAAAGAAATAATTTCTCTTCTAATCTGTACATACGCAATCTATAAAAACATACTATATTCATATATTCATATATACAATAAGGCATTTTAAAAACATTACAAATTTCCCATACAAAGACAAAAAAAGTTACTGGTTAACATTGTCGGAGGACAAATGGCAAAAACTGTTCCAATTCTGAGATGAAATACCAGAAGTCATATGCGTATGAATGTATAATAGTCTAGGTACATACATTTTAGCTACAGTTATCAAGACAAGGACATATCAAATATTTGTTTTCAAAGTAATACATGTCATGCTCCTCAGACACACGAGTTCCTTTAACTTTCTATATTATCATTTTCGCTTGTTTCTGAGTCAAAACTAGTCTGTTTACCATGACGTTTTCACAAACTTTTTTTGAAAGCATAGACAATCATACTTAAATATACCTGCTAATGTTTTTTGCCCATGACAACAAGGTAAACCAGTTAATTTCATATGAAAGACCTCTTTGGTTGCAGTACTATTTCATGCTTGTAGTGGAAAACTTTTGCAATAGTTTTCTTTGTTCATAAAACTCGCCATATCAACAATTTTATAAAAATCTGAAATGGTAGGGAGTACCAATTAATAATCTCACAGAGATAGCATTAAGATAACATGTACACCTTGACATCATTTTTCAGTCTTCATGAATTTGTATAAAAAGGAGCAACAATTTTAATATTGCAGTACTGTTTTGTTAAGGTAGTGGAAGACTATTTTGGATATTTCACTTATCTCATTAACGTTGCTTTTCTGTACAATATGTGCAACGCAGAATAAAACAAACGAACCATAGTAACGAACATCTTGATTTTAAAAAAAGATAAGGGAAGTACTTTATTTGTATTAAAAAATGTAAAAAGAACTTTGCAGAACCCACAAAAAAGTTTATTGGTAAAACGAATAAATAAATAAATCAATGAATAAATAAACATAAATCAATTTTTAAAAAGGTCCTCTTCCTATTTCAGTTTGTATAGTTAGAGGATACTGCATATCTCCATTTAGAAACTTAGAAACATTTAGAAACTTGTGCAGTGATGATCGAGCATTCAAAATTTGCTACACAGCATATACACTGTATTTTCATTGACCTTGCATATACATTTGGCCAAGTACAATTAGAAAGCTGCTATTTTGACTGGTACTGTACCTCAACGGTATGATTCATATATCTGGAGTGACCATATTACACCAACTTGACCATACAATAATGCAATCCCATGTATTTGAGGTGATTTAACTAACGCAAGCTCTTTATATTTTGTAAAACAGTGATACAGTGAAACCTCATTATAACGAGCACCTCGGGGCACATTGAATTTATTAACTTGTTTTTATCCGATATCTCGTACCAGGGCTTAAAAATAATACAATACATAGAACCTGGACCTGTGGAACAGCCTCGCGTTATCGGGTACCTCTTTATAACAGATTTTGTTATAAAGAGGTTCCACTTTATGGTCCGAATGTAAGCTCCTTCTAATAACGAGTTTCAAAAAGTACCAAAAAGGCTTCACAACTCGAGGTCACAGAACAGCCTGATCCATTCGGCTTTCCTCAGCTTGTGCGGGAGCTTGAGTTGCTGACTCGCGGCCGTTGACCTCTCGAGGATGTACTTCCTGAGGTCATTGACTGCCCCTGGCTGTAGGAAGACCACCTTGAGCGGGGCGATGGAGTTGTTTGATCGGTAGTAGTCATATCGGGGCGCTTTGGTGCGGAGCTTGGCATCTAGATCATCGGCAAACTGGTGGGAAATATTGAAAACAAAGAGTATATGTAGCAGAATATAATGAGTATATTTCTTGATTATAATCATTAAAACAATTCTTAACATCTTATTAAATATTTCTTTTAACAACCATGATAAATCCTGCTTTTCCTTACACGTTCTCTCATTATTATTACTGTTATTGTCACTAAAGCCATTTATTATATGCAATCAACGAATACAAGCTACAATAATTTCCGCACAATAAATGGCTCTTTGATTACGAGTTTTCTAGCTAGTCGCCCTTTAGGTGTACACATGTGTTATAGGAACCACGTTTCTATCCTTTCAGTTACCCAATTATACACCTGGGTAGAAAGCTGAAGTGTCTTGCTGAATAAAATAATTATACAAATGCACAACTCGGTTTCGAAGTTGATACCCGACGAATGGAAGTCCCCCATTCGTGCCACAACACCTCCACTAAATTATTGCCTTACAATATAAATGTAATGAGTATAGCGCCATCTATTGGCAACGATGAGACGATATAATGGCGATCTGCGATCAGCCGAGATCCCGAGAGTTCAAGTGAATAAAGACATTGTAAGTCACTAATTCCAAGACTTGTTGAAGGGTCATTTATTGTAATGATACTACAATACGCTAAACATGGTGTCAGGCGGGATTTTTTCATGAACAATGAACTGTGGAAGTGATAGAAAGTGACTTTATAAAACGTCTGATCGTGCAAGTGATGATGTGCAGGGTGTACCGAAAATTGCCTGTGCACTACGCCTACGGCTGCCGCTACCGGAGTGACCGGATATACCAGATGAATTTGTGTCCATAGACTGTATACTGTGCTTTTGTTGGCTACCCTACAAAACGAAATGGATCAGATACGACCCCCAAGCGAGCTGAATCTTGAAGCCACAAACCTGCCATTAGAATGGAGGCAGTGGAAGGAGCAGTTTAACCTGTATGTGGACTTGGCGATGACAGGGAAGGAAGATGCAATCAAGGTAAAGATGCTTTTGTATCTGGTGGGTGTTCGAGGGAGAGAATTGTACAGAACAATTAAACCAACAGAAGAGACCTTGGAGAATGTGCTGCAGGCGTATGAAAGCTTTTGCAACCCTCACGGTGGACAGGTATAAATTCTTCACGAGAAACCAGGCAGCAGGTGAGAATTTTGACGGCTACTTGACAGACTTGAAACTGCTTGCAGCGAATTGTAACTTTGAAGAATTAAGAGATTCGTTGATCAGAGACCGTATCATCTGTGGACTGGTTCACACAGGAGTCAGGGAACGGCTGTTACAAGAAAGTAAACTGACGCTAGAGAAGTGCATCAAGAAATGTCGGGCGTCTGAGCTGTCCAAAGCGAACATGGATGTGATATCTGGAACACAACAAGCGGTCCATGCAATGAAGGCTTCACCTAGACAGGCGGAGAGGAAGACTGAGTACATCAATCAATGCAGATACTGTGGCAAGGGTCATGAAAAGCAAAAGGAAAGATGCCCTGCGTACCAAAAGACATGTTCCAAGTGTGGCAAGATGAACCATTTTGCACAAATGTGTCGCACTACAGGAGCACAGCCACAATGGAAGAAGAAAGAAAAGAAACTTCATCACATGGATGCAGAGAGTGATGAAGAACTGGTTGATTACCCGTTCGATGTGATTCAGTCGAACAACAACAACGAAGACTGGTTGGTTGACCTAAAAGTCTCTGGAAAGAAGCTGCGGTGCAAACTCGATACAGGGGCACAATGTAACGTAATCCCCAAAGCCGCACTTGAGAAACTCCATGCTCCGTTAAAAAAGTCACATGCAAGACTGGTCATGTACTCGGGACAAAGAGTAATACCAGCAGGAAAATCTCAGCTACTGTGCGAGTACAAGGACAAATATTACGCCTTGGAGTTTCAAGTCGTTGACAGCAATGTTCAACCTGTCTTAGGCCTACAAGCATGCCAGGAGCTCGCCTTGATACAACGAATTCAAGCCATCCAGACTGACGTAGAAGTGAAATATGAAGATGTATTTCAAGGATTAGGATGCATGCCTGGAGAACAGAGCATCAAGCTACAACCAGAGGCTGTACCAGTGATTCACGCACCACGTAGAGTTCCAGTCGCCCTCCGAGAAAAGGTGAAAGAGGAGCTGCAGAGGATGGAGAAGCTTGGAGTAATTGAGAAAGTGATCAAACCAAGCAAATGGGTGAGCAGCATGGTGACAGTGAGGAAAAAGAACAGTGACCGAGTGAGAATCTGCATTGATCTGAGTGACCTGAATGAGGCAATTCAGCGTGAACATTACCCTATGCAGACAATAGATGAAGTTGTTGCCAGAGTACCAAAAGCAAAGGTATTCTCAACACTAGACGCAAACTCAGGTTACTGGCAGATGAAGCTGGATGATGCTAGTGCAGATCTTTGCACGTTCAACACCCCTTATGGAAGATACAGATACATGCGGATGCCCTTCAGAGTGAAGTCAGCACCAGAAATCTTCCAGCGAGCAATGTCACAGATGCTAGAAGAGCTGGAGGGGGTGGAAGTTGTGATGGATGACATCCTGATCTGGGGAGAAACCATGGAACAACATGATGAACGGCTGGAAGCTGTGATGAAACGTCTCAGACAACAGAACATCAAACTGAACAGTAAGAAATGTCATCTGAGACAAAGAGAAGTCAAGTACCTAGGTCATGTGCTAAGTGAAGATGGACTGAAAGTGGATCCGACCAAAGTGGAAGCAGTGAAAGCAATGACCAAACCGACCAACAAGAAAGAGATGCAGCGCTACTTGGGCATGGTGACCTACTTGGGCAAGTTTGTGCCAAGTATGTCCCAGGTAACAGCACCACTGAGAAGGCTGATTGAAAAAGACAATGAATGGATCTGGGAGCCAGAACATGATGAAGCCTTTGAGAAGCTACAGAAAATGATCACAGAGGCACCAGTACTCCAGTACTATGATATCACCAAGCCAGTGGTGGTAAGTGTAGATGCCTCTAAAGATGGAGTTGGAGCTGTGCTTCTTCAAGAGGAGAAACCGATTGCTTATGCATCGAAAGCATTCACGGACTGTGAAAAGAGATACGCTCAAATTGAAAAGGAGCTAGCAGCGGTTGTCTATGGGATAGAAAAATTCCATCAGTTTGTCTACATGAGGAAGTTCCGAGTTGAGTCAGATCACAAACCTCTCGAGAACATCATGAAACGACCGCTAGCTGACACGCCACCCAGATTGCAAAGAATGCTACTCAAACTGCAGAAATACGATTGTACAGTACAGTACAAGAAGGGTACAGATCTGTATGTAGCAGACGCATTGAGTCGAGACTTCATACAGCGCACTGAAGTAGATGCAGAACACGATGAGGAAATTGAGGTCTTCATGGTTGACGTGCTGCCAATGTCACCAACACGAACAAAAGAAATTCAAAGAGAGACCCAGGATGATCCAGTGCTTCAAAAGTTAAAGGTGCAAGTCCAGAATGGCTGGCCTGAAGAACGAGCTGAGGTAGACGCAGAGATCAAGCAGTATTGGGACTTTCGAGAAGAACTGACTATCGAAGATGATCTGATATTCAAAATAGATCGGGTCATTATCCCTACCAAGATGAGAAGAGTGATGCTCCAGAAGCTACACCACAGTCATCTTGGCATCGAAAAAACAAAAAGACTTGCCAGAGATGTACTCTTTTGGCCAGGAATGGCAGGAGAGATAGCTGACATGGTGAGCAGATGTGAAACTTGCAACTTGCACAAAAGCAGAAACCAGAAAGAACCACTGCTACCACATCCAGTTCCAGAAATGCCATGGCAGAAGGTTGGAGTGGATTTGTGTGAAGACAAAGGAACCATTTACTTGGTCATGGTGGACTACCTATCGAACTACCTGGAGGTGAGCAAGATGACATCGACTTCAAGCACTGCTGTCATATCATGCTGCAAACAGAACTTTGCTCGCTACGGCATTCCAGAAGAAGTGTTTTCTGACAACGGGCCACAATTCTCCAGCAAGGAATTCCAGCTGTTTGCCGCAGAGTATGGGTTCAAACATACTACATCATCGCCAGGCTACCCGCAGTCAAATGGGAAAGTCGAGAAAGCAGTACAGATTGTCAAGAACATTCTGAAGAAATGCAAAGAAGGCAAAACTGATCCAAACCTTGCCTTACTGCTGTACAGAAACACACCAGGTGATGGAATCCCATCACCAGCCCAAATCCTGATGGGTAGAAGAACTGCAACAACCCTACCGACATCGAGATCACTGTTGAAACCAAAAACACAACCAGATGCGGTCGAGAAGATGAGAAAGAGCAAAGAAAAGCAGAAACGGTTCTTTGATCGAGGAGCGAAGCAACTACCCGCATTGAAAGTCGGAGATAAGGTTACAATGCAGACCGACGGTACAACTCGGTGGAAACCAGCACTGGTGGTCGCCCTCGATATCAACCCGCGATCATACATCGTCGAGGCTGAAGGACGCGGAGGAGTCTACCGCCGAAATCGCAGACATCTCAGAAAGGTCCCACACCAAGGTCATCCAGCAGCAGGCCCTGTGGTGCCCGAGATGACGATGACGAGGACTACGATGACCAGCAGCGCCCCCCAAACCGCCCCGTCAACGAACGTCGCTACCCTTGGCGGCTCCGAAGACCGCCCAATCGCCTTGATTTGTAAATGATATTAAGGTGCGCGGATGCACTGACACATAAATTTTAAAACAGGAATATTACAAAATTTCCTGTGTTGTTAGTTGGATAGATAATTTGACGCGTTCTTCAAACTTCAGAACGTTTTATTTTGTGCTTGCGCTCTTCTGTTGAGAGAACGTTATAGTTGAATTAGAATTACTGGGCTAATTAACACGGCAGACTGTTTTTTTTTTTTACGGAGCCATATGGAATCATGGGACTCAACTTTCGAGTAAGATCGAATTGCGAATAATTATAAGTGAAAGAAGAATTATGTTTTAAATAGAAAATGTATGGACTGTTAGATGGAAAAAGGATTCCATTGTAGATTGTTTGATGGAAAAGGAATTCCATTTTGAACTGTTTGACGGAAAAAGGATTCCGGTATAAACTGTTGATAAAGAATTTTATTAACATGGACTGTCTCACAGGAAGGACTGTTTAATTAACGGCAAGGACTGTTAATTATGGATTTTCGATTAATAAGATGATTTGTTAGAAAATACACTCAACCTTATTAATTTTGGCCGTTAATTTGACACAAGAACTGAATTGTTTGAAGAAAAACATGTCATGGACTTTGATTTAGATCATACAAGGATGTTTTTTTTTTTTATTTATCATATTGCATGCGCTAGTACATATTGATGATATGATAGGGTGCAACATTTTTATTTTTTTTTAGAAGGAACGAAAGGACCTGCACTAAAAAGCTATTCAATTTGTTCTTTTTGTGATGTTATGTTGTTTAAATGGATTATCAAGGTAGATATCCTTTTAAAAATAGTAACCAAGATAAATGTTTTGAGGGCTAAAACAATTGGGTTGCTATATTGAAAATTGGTTAAGAATGTTGATACTTGAACAAATGAACAATGAAGACAAGTATAGTTTGTTCCTTTGTTCTTTTGAAAAAAGGGGGGATGTAATGAGTATAGCGCCATCTATTGGCAACGATGAGACGATATAATGGCGATCTGCGATCAGCCGAGATCCCGAGAGTTCAAGTGAATAAAGACATTGTAAGTCACTAATTCCAAGACTTGTTGAAGAGTCATTTATTGTAATGATACTACAATACGCTAAACAATAAAGTCAGTGAAAACTCTCATACCTTGGCTCTCTGTTCTTTTTCTTTTCCAAACGTTGCAAAGGCCTCTTCCAGTTCCATGAAGATCATGTAGTATCCACATGGACTCCACTTTGTGATTCCTGCAGATGGAAAATAGACGCAAATGTTATATTCAGGGTAATAACATATGGAAATATACATCATAATGGAAGGTACATAATTATGCATTGCAAAATGATTGAGAAAGGGTGATTTTAATCTTTTGGTTGGGAGTGAAAGAATAATGCAGTGTAGGAGAAATAAACATTACATTTTTTACTTTACTTTTAGCTAGATATTTGATTAAACTTTCCATTCAATCATTTCTTTTGATTACAATTTAAAATTGAAACGTGGAAAATAAATATTAGATAAGAGTAGGAACTTTCAAAAATAGTACTAAGTTCTAAAACAGACAATGACAATTTCTGGGAGTAAGAAGTTTAAATGAGCTACCTCAGAAAATCGGTGAACTGCCCTCTTTGGAGCGGTTTAAGATGGCTCTCGAAACAATTTAGTTCCCTTTTATGGAACTCATACCCTCGTCTAGATGCTGAACAGGCGTTGGTAAGTATAACCACATAATTATAGAACTAGAGCTAGACCAAGAAGTAGAACAAGGACGCAAAGAACCTACCCATGGCTTCCTCATACAGTGGGCTCTCGACGGTGGAGAAGTCGACTAGAGACAACCCCTGCCAGTCTGATATTGTTTCCTGGATCGATTCTCCTACAAGCACCTCCGGCGTCTTCTCGCATCGCACATTGAGCACCTCACCAGTCCTGTAGGAAGGTCAATCAGACATTTCATAATAAAAAGCTGCATCACTTACCGTGATCCCTCCTACTTTCCTTACAAAAGTCGATTTAATTATCATTGGGTTAGTGCCAGTTTTATATAGCTTCGGACTATCCGACCAATGAAAAGAGTTTTATGGGGACGCCCCTCTTCAGAGTCTTTGTGGCTCGATGGTTGAGCACCGTCCTAGCAATCCGGATGTCTCGGGTTCGATTGCCGGCGAAGCCTATCTTTCTTTGCTAGTTTTCATTCATTTAGTTATATTAATGAAATTATGTGATGTTGGAGCACAAGAGTCGGGGAAAGGTTGACCAGAGAAAGCCCAATCGAGTACCTCGCCATTCCTATGAGAAGGGATATCAGACAACGATGAGATGGTATATGTATGTCTTTTCATTGAATTAACGTTATATTGAAGGAAATGAATGGGGAGCGTTTTGCGGGGAAAGTTCGTGCTAGTCAACTAGAGTTTCCTGGTTAAATAATATTCTTAACCCTTTGGCGTCTTAACATCACACCGTCATAAATTTAAAACCTTGCACAAAAGTTAGATGTTTGAAGGTTTAGTTTCCGTAGTTAGGAAGTGCTTAAATAATGTTAACGTTTTTGACATTTTAACATCTCACATACTGGCCCGTATTCACAAAGGAGGTTTGTAGGAGGTTTGTACAAACCATGGTTTGACGATGGTTTACATCTATGGAATGCTGCTCGCATACCGTAAATGGTAAATCAACATTGTTAACAAGTATGGAGTTTACATTCCTTCTCCATCAGTTTACAAATGGCATTCCATAGATGTAAACCTTGGTCAAACCATGGTTTGTACAAACCTCCTACAAACCTCCTTTGTGAATACGGGCCAGTTCAGATATGA
>JBAMJV010007138.1:5000-62582 GCA_037951105.1 Echinarachnius parma
CTTGGAATGTGGGTGGCTCTAAGAAGAGCCGTTGGGGTTTGAATTTGAGGCGATTCAGAGTTTACTTCCTCGCCTTCTTGGCCGGCGAGCGGCGTCTGGGCTTGGCTGCTTTCTTGGGGGATCGCCTAGCCTTGGTTGCCTTCTTGGGGGATCGCCTAGCCCTAGCCTTGGTTGCCTTCTTGGGGGATCGCCTAGCCTTGGTCGCCTTCTTGGGGGATCGTTTAGCCTTGCCCTTGGTTGCCTTCTTGGCAGGCCTCTTGCGCTTGGCTGCAGCCTTCTTGGGAGACCTCTTCTTGGCAGCTGGCTTCCTCTTGGGCTTCTTGGCTTTCTTGGCTGCCTTCCTCTTGGCGGCAGCTGCCTTGCGTTTGGCCAGGGCGGCCTTACGCTTGGCTGCTGCCTTGGTCTTGGTGGCTCGGGCACGGGCTTTGGCCTTCTCGCGTTTGGCCTCGGCGGCAGTACGGGAGGCGGTGGTCGTCGCTTTTGCGCCTACGCGGAAGCGACCCGTGGCTCCGACGCCGCTGGTCTGTCGGAGGGCCCCGCTGGTGACTCCACTCTTCAGGGCGCGGCGAATGAACGGAGCGAGCGTAGTCATGTTGACGCGGAAGTTGGCGGCGATGTAGCTCTTGATCGCTGCCACCGACGATCCACGGCGCTCCTTCTGGGCGGTGATCGCTGCCGTGATCATTTCGATGACGGGAGGGTGGGCCGCGGCTGAGCGAGACCTCCTCCTCTTTGCCGGCGATTTCTTGGGGCTCTTGCGGGGAGATTTCTTGGTGGGAGATTTCCTCGGAGACTTGCGCGGAGAAGCCGCACGCTTTTGCGGTGAAGCTGCCATGGTGTAGCGAGTGCGAATGCAAATTAGCTTGAACGCGACGAATTGAAGAATTGAAACAATGAACAAATTGATTAAGCGCGTTGCTTTAATATATTTAAACATGTAATGCGGACGTCGGGGAAATCACCCACGTATACGCGTAACATTACTGTAGTGTATGCATACGATATCGATAGCCATATCGATAGCGATTACATTATGATAACTCGTTACTATGGTAACTCGCCTATTGTAAAACCCACTATAGTGATAACCAGTAAAAGCATCAAAAGAACCTTACAACAATGGACTGACGTGTGAGTTATTTATGTGTCAACGTACATAACACTGGCGACGAGATGTTTAGATGCAACTGGACGAATTTGAACTGAAATGTAAGATTTTGCAGCTGTTTTGAGTAAGTTTCACGCCGATTTTGGTTATTAGTTTTGCTTATTTCGGTACGTTGTGGAGCTATACGTTTCTCATTACAGTCCCAGGCATACGGTTTGCTGTTGGTATGATCCTGAACGATTGATTTACGTGTACGTGACGTGAATGCTACATTTTGATGACGGAATTTTGAATACAATTCGTGGACAAAACTTATAAGCAATGGCTTCATCTGCTCGTATGATGTTTGAGGAGTTTGATCCGAAGGATGGTGACATTGAAGCATATTTAGACAGACTAGAACAGTATTTCATTGCTCTAGATATAGCTGAAGATATGGACACAAAACGGAGGGCTCTGTTGTTGAGTAGCATTGGCAGTGAAAGTTACAAGACTGTACGTGATTTGTCATTTCCGTCCAAACCAAGTGAGAAAACTTACGCACAGCTGGGTGAATTAATGAAGGGACACTACCGTCCAAAACGTTTGATCGTTACTGAGCGTTTCAAGTTCCATAACGCAAAGCAGTTACCAGGACAGTCAATTGCACAGTATGTTTCATACTTGAAGAAACTGTCATCTTCATGTGAGTTCACCGGTACAGCCTTGGAGGATGCTCTACGTGACAGATTTATCGCTGGGCTTAGTTCGAGTGGGGTACAGAAGAAGCTGCTGTCAAAGAACTTTAAGTTCCAGGAAGCGGTGGACATTGCGTTAGCCGAGGAAGCAGCCTCTTCAAACATCCGCGATATGTCCAGTGAACAAGGGGGCAGCGACAGGGTGAACAAACTGTCAAGACACCAGTTCAAGCCTGCTCTAGCACAGCGTACGCCATCAAAGAAGTGTGGGAGATGTGGTATGAGCAACCACACAAGCGATCAGTGTCGCTACAAGGATGCAACCTGCTACCGATGTGAGAAAACGGGACATCTTCAATCAGAATGTCGCTCGAAACCAGCTGGACGAGGCCAGGGACGCGGTCAAGCTCAGTCTGGAAGACCTCAGCAGTCTCGCGGGCGGAATCGAGGCAAAGCACCGGGAAAACATGGATGGCGCGAATCAATCAAGCAAGTGGATGATGATGATGACACAGGTTTTGTTGATAGCCTGTTCAACATTGATGGAAAGTCGTCCGCTGCCATCAAGGTGATGCTGCAGGTGAATGGACAAGATTTGGAGATGGAACTTGATACAGGTGCAGCGGTGTCGATCATCAACGTGAGAGACTACGAACAGAAGTTCAAGGATTGTCCTCTGCAACCAGTGCAACGTCAACTTCATACGTATGCAGGTGACAAATTGGAAGTAGCAGGGAATTCGCTGTCACGGTCTGCTACAATGGACAGGAGAAAACGCTTCCCCTGGTGGTGGTCAACACCGAGCGAAAGGCTCCGCCCTTGTTAGGGCGCACGTGGCTTACAGAGATTCAGTTGGATTGGCCAGCAATCATGCCCACGAACAGACTTACGCCATCAGCACAGATGTTGGATCTGCACTGCGGGAGAGATATCCAGACGTCTTCAAAGAGGACTTGGGTACGGTGCAAGGGTTCAAGGCAACGCTTCATGTCAAGGAAGGTGTGGTTCCAGTTTTCCACAAGGCCCGCAACGTACCGTACGCTCTACGTCCTGCTGTCGAACAGGAACTGGATCGCATGCAACGTGAAGGGGTGATCGTTCCAGTGGATTTCAGTGAATGGGCGACCCCGCTGGTATGCATTCCAAAGGCTGATGGACGAGTCAGATTGTGCGGAGACTACAAAGTGACAGTGAACAAGAACATTCATTGTGATCGGTACCCGATTCCTACCCCAACAGAAGTCTTCAGCAAGTTGGTAGGAGGGAAGAAGTTTTCGAAGATAGATCTCAAGTGCGCCTACCAGCAGATCTTGCTAGACGAGGAATCGCAACGTCTCGTGACCATTAATACGCATCGTGGTCTCTTCGCCTACACAAGGCTTCCGTTTGGAATCTCATCCAGTCCTGCAATCTGGCAGCGCTTCATCGAGCAGGTACTGGCTGGACTAGATGGTGTCTGCGCCATCATGGATGATGTCCTTGTCACTGGACAGGATGATGGGGAACACATGCAGAACCTGGACAGACTTTTCACACAGTTTGCGAAGTTTGGACTGACGGTCAAGCAGGAGAAGTGCCGTTTCATGCAGGAAGAAGTGGTCTACATGGGAAGGAAGCTGTCCGAAAAGGGAATCCAACCAACGCAGGACAAGGTGGATGCCATTCGCCAAGCTCCAGCACCCCAGAACGTCACGGAGTTGAGATCATGGCTCGGAATGGTCAACTTCCAGGCGCAATTCCTGCCACGTTTGTCCACAATGCTTCACCCTCTAAACGCACTTATGGGTGACACGCTATGGGAGTGGACAGATGAGTGTGAGAAATCATTCAACAAGGTGAAAGAAGCGATCAGTTCAGACAAACTACTGACTCACTATGACCCAACAAAGATGGTAGAGCTGAGTGTAGATGCATCACCATATGGCATAGGAGCGGTCATTTGCCATATTGATGATGATGGAAGACGCCTACCAGTAGCGTACGCATCAAGGAGCCTAGGCAAGCACGAGAAGGGTTACGCCCAGCTAGACAAGGAGGCCTTGGCTATCATTTTCGGTGTTCAACGCTTCAGGACCTACCTGTACGGTCGAAAGTTCGTCATTCGCACCGATCATAAACCGCTGGAAAGGATTCTAGGACCAAAGACAGCCATTCCAACGCTGGCTGCTCAACGCCTACAACGATGGGCAATCATGCTCTCTGCATTTGACTATCACATGGAGTTCGTGGCAGGGAAGGACAACGTGGTAGCCGACGCTCTGTCACGATTGCCGTTACCCGCGACAGAGACAGGAGATGATGCCTTGTACAACGTCGCAGCACTTCATCTGGAGGGCTTGCCAGTCACGAGTGATGATGTTCGAAGGTACACACGCACAGATCCAGTTCTCTCAAGGGTTCTCCAATGGGTCAAAACGGGAGATTGGCCAAAAGACGTGGAGAACAGTGAACTGAAGCCCTTCCTACACCGAAGACATGAACTTACAGTGGAGCAGGACTGTCTCCTGTGGGGATATCGTGTCATCATCCCCAAACGGCTCCAAGAGGACGTACTCCTGGAGTTGCACACTGCTCATCCCGGAATAGTGAGAATGAAGGAGGTAGCGAGGAGCCATGTGTGGTGGCCCAATGTGGACCGAGACATCGAAGGACTGGTAAAACAGTGTGTCACGTGCCAACAGACGCGCAACGTTCCAACTGTGGCACCGTTGACGCCATGGGTCTGGCCGAGAAGTCCATGGAGTCGTATCCACATTGATTTTGCTCAGAAGGACAAGCGAGATTTCCTAGTGATCGTGGATGCTCACTCCAAGTGGCCAGAAGTCGTCATGATGACCAGCACAACCTCAAGTGCAACAATCAGAGTACTGAGAGACTTGTTTTCCAAGTATGGCATTCCAAACCAGGTGGTGAGTGACAACGGACCACAGTTCTGCAGCGAAGAGTTTCAGCATTTCCTGAAGATGAACGGTGTGAAGCAAGTGCTAGTGGCACCATACCATGCTGCAAGCAATGGAGCAGCAGAGCGGATGGTACAGTCATTCAAACGTTCACTGAGTGCCAGCAAAAGCACAAGTCGCAGCACACAGCAGAGTCTGGACAGTTTTCTGCTGTCGTACAGATCAACGAAACACCCAACAACGGGACAAACACCGGCTAGTTTGTTCCTTGGACGCGAACTTCGTACGCGATTGTCATTGGTGAAGCCAAGCGTTGAATCAACGGTAGAAGGCAAGCAGCATGATCAGAAACTACACCACGACAAGAGTCGAGATCTGCGTGAATTCTACCCAGGTGATCAGGTGCTAGTGAAGGACTTCAGAGTGGAAGGCACCTGGCATAGTGGAACAATCGCGGAACGCACGGCACCCAAGTCGTACATTGTCAGCATGGACGATGGACGCGTGTGGAAGCGTCACATTGATCAGATGAGAAAGGCTGATGTCAACTTGCCCGCCGCGCGTGATCTACAGACGCACAATGAACATCTTCGCGAGAAGCAATGGTCTGCTGAACAATCCTATTCGCGCAATGAAGGTCAGCAGCCATCATCTGAACCTGGACGCGAGCCAACTACGCAATCGCAAGCAGGCAGAGAGGAAACGCCAACCCCGGACATTCCAGAACTAACTCTAGACAAAAACTCTGAACAGTCGGTACAACCGAGGCGTTCTCTCAGAATGAAGAGAAAACCAGGGAGGCTTATCGAAGAAATGTAAACTCGCCGTCTGAAGATTGTGACTGTAGATTAGTAATTGTTACTTTTAAAGTTATGGTTCCATTTTTGGAAAAAAAAAAGAAAAGTTAAAGGGCCAAATTGGGTTACCTTTCAAGTTAGTGTTTAACGTTGTTTGTTAGCATTATTGTTCACAAGGTTCAATGATTGATGGTTCCAAAATGGGAATTGAAAGTTGATTAATAATGAACAAACAAACAAACAAACAAACAAATAAATAAACAAATGGAAAGATTAAGGCAGTATTAATATTTTTCCACATGGTGAGTATGTTGTTGTTTTTTAAAAAAAAAAAAAAAAAAAAAAGAAACAGGAAAACACAGTTGAATGTTTTAATTGTTTATAGACATTTAATTTGATTTTATAAACATTGAGCATTGTTTAAGCTGTTGTTTAGATGAAACAGTTTATTTGGAGGATTATTTTATATAAAAGCATAAAATGTCAAGTTGAGGATAACATACAGTAAATAGGACAAGAATTTTTGGCACCAGATTATTATTCATGATAGGATATTGTGGTTAATAATATATAAAGTTCTTTCTATCTAGGACAAGATAGCTTAGGAGGAAGGAGTGTAGTGTATGCAGACGATATCGATAGCCATATCGATAGCGATTACATTATGATAACTCGTTACTATGGTAACTCGTCTCTTGTAAAACCCACTATAGTGATAACCAGTAAAAGCATCAAAAGAACCTTACAACAATGGACTGACGTGTGAGTTATTTATGTGTCAACGTACATAACACCTATGAAGGGCGGAACACTGGGAACAGCATCAGCAACACGTATAGGTGTGTTGACTGTATATTATACCAAGATTCACCTCTATACACAATTTGAAAGAAATCCGTCAAGGAATGTGGCAGTTAGAGCGCACACAAGAATATGACGCGGCAGCGGCGGCGGCGTAACGCTGCTGAATCCAAAGTTACCCCCAGCAGCATACTGCAATGCAGCTGGGGGATACAATAGAGAAGGGAACCGGAATTGAATTGTAATGCAGTCAAACCTGTCTATAGCGACCGCTCAAGGGACCGGCGAAAAGTGGTCGCTATAGACAGGTGGTCGCATTAGACAAGTTGGCGGCCATTTTGAATTTCTGGTCGCATATATCATGCCTATATGCACATGTGTAATTAATTGGCATGGGTACACGCACGCGTTCAAAGTTTAATTTAGTAGTTGTTGCAAACATAACCGCAACAAACAAAATGAAATTATGTATGAATTGGCATTACATTTTAAATGATATAATGTTTGTATTATCTTTAAATTACGTGTAATTGAAACTGCCAAATGTGTCAATGTGTCATTAATTTACTCATCATGAGACTTGAGAGAATCAGCTGCACTTTTAAAATGCCCATGTGTAGTTTTCTATAGAATTCTGAAGTCAAGATGCATCGTATGGTAGATAACAAGCGCACGGAATATCATCAAAAAGAGTTAGAAACACGGGAAAACACACCGCCTCGGCGATTAAAATACTTGTTAGATTTAAAACTCGGTTGTGATGTTGAATGAAGTGTCTTCTTTGACGCATTTCAGTATCAGCATCAGGTACTGAAGTGAAGGGCACGAATAATCGTTTTTTATGAGTGTGAAGCACTTGGTGTCGGTAATTAAGCGTTTTTAATGAATTGTTTTATGCATTGACATGCTCAGATTTGGAGCCTTGAGCGTCCAGAGGCGACCTATAGTTGATGCCTTGGTCGCTCAAGCGCTAATTTTGTGGTCGCTATACACAGGTTTAAACGTGCGTCGGGACCTAAATGGGGTGGTCGCTGGTCGCGCTAGGCAGGTGATCGCATTACGCAGGTTTAACACATGATTTTTCAGTCGAGGACCGGAGAGCGGTCGTTATATGAGCAGGTGGTCGCTATAGACAGGTGGTCGCATTAGCAGGTTTGACTGTACTATAGTGTTTTACAGATAAAAGGTTTTACGAATAGAATGTACAAGCATAAATATGGTATCAACATGCGCATGCGCTAATGACACCACTCAGCATGCAGGGGTTATGTGAGTCAGCCGAGGTGACCAGATTGCCTGGCATCTCTCCTCAGGCACGTATTGTGTCAATACTAAGCACCCATGTACCTGGGATGAAATCTCTCATCAGGCACGTACCGTGTCAACACTAAGCACCCATGTACCTGTGATGAAATCTCTCATCAGGCACGTACCGTGTCTACACTAAGCACCCATGTACCTGGGATGAAATCTCTCATCAGCCACGTACCGTGTCAACACTAAGCACCCATGTACCTGTGATGAAATCTCTCATCAGCCACGTACCGTGTCAACACTAAGCACCCATGTACCTGTAATAAAGTATCTCATCAGGAAGGGCGGCAACACCTTCCTCAAAGTATGGGGGACATTGCGAGGGACCTTGGAGACCGGGTTAGGGAGTGTGTGGATGTTGGGTGACCCCCTCCCACAGTGAGGAGCTTTTGAATTTGAGGATGAAAACGTGCGATTTACTTTATATCAGGGACATCAATTCCACATAATATGTGTGTTTGCTCTGGAATCAAACATACATGAGGCATACATATATATAAACAAGTGACAGGGACGATCCCCTCCATTTTCAAATGTGGAAGGGGAAGGGTATGTCCAGCTGCCCCCCCCCCCCCCCCTATTCCCGTATCCCGCCTATTGACGCCCTTGCTCATCGGGTACGTTCCGTGTCAACACTAATCACCCATGTACCTGGATTGAAGTCTCTCATCAAAGCCTTTCACACAATAGACTAAGTGTTAACCAGTGATGTAGCACGGTCGGACCAATTGGGGAGAGAGGGGCGCGCAAATTGTTTGGGGCACTCCGTATATATATAACTTGTATTATTCACACATTTCCCTAGTGTGTTGTAATGTTTGGGTCAAATAATTGAGACCACGGGCTGTCCCCCCCCCCCCCCTCCCCTCCCCCCCCCCCCCCCCCCCCCCATCTCATTCCTCCCCACCCCTCATCTTCCGAGGCTGCGCCACTATGGTAGAGCGAACACCCATTAACCTGCTCCGTCTGGCATTGAGGGAGGACCGTGCCATGACCGACAAGTCAACCCGAATCGTCGGCAGAGTGCCAAGCCACCGTCATCTCAATCGCCAGGAGCTAGCTGCGTCTCCCTCCAGCCAAAACCAAGTTATGCCATTCATTGATGATATTGTTTAATACCAATACCAGACTGCTAGATATTAATTAGCAATGGGATCAGTTGGAATCTTTCCCGTTTCATCTATGTTGTTACTACTCATCATTTCAGCATTTTTTGAACGGGCTGCAGCAGTCAGCGTGTTGTCATCGGGCCGGGATGTTGTTGAGGTGGGCCGGGGCCCGGCGCAGATGGTTTCCAGATGAGAGGGGGAGTATGCTGTATCAGCATCTCAAACAAGCCGCAAGGAGGAATCAGGCGGGGCGATGACGGAGGAAGTGGCCGGGAGGTCAGGCGGGCGGCACACGGTGGTTGGAGAGTTGGGTGATGGGGAGGAGTCCGAGGACAGTGGAACGCGGCCCCAAGCTGACTTCAAGATGTCATGTTACAGTGAAGGAGGTGAGTAGTCAGTTGCTATGGCGATGATGATGATGATAATGATGACACTGATGATGGCGATGGTTATGTCAATGGCGATAGGTGTAACTATGCTATTGGATGAGGGGATGAGAGGGGGGGGGGGGGGAAAGGGTTGCCTTTTATTCGCTTTCTCCTTCGCCAAAATGAATTGCTCAAAAAATATGTATGCGGAAATTCCAGCAGACGTTCCCAATGCTTTAAGGTTAAAGGTGAAATAAATATGACAAACATAGAAGGTGGTTACGCTATCATGGCTATGAGGAACACCGGGTATGAAAACAAAAACATCGTCCAGCAAAATTATTGTTGTGACATTATAGTTAATTGCTTTCATAACTTCCGAATCACAAAGGTATGATAAGAGAGAGAGGGGGGGGGGGGGGGGGGGGTACGACATCAAGTCTGCTCTGTTCAATCCAAACTTCACCCCCTTAAAGAAATGTGTTTGAAAATAACCGCTGACGTCTAAGTACGTGAATGTATTCCGACCATGGAGAGATCATCGTGAATACGCGGAAATATGATGGTATTTCAAGAGCTTAGTACCAGAAGGCGCTAAATACATATTCCATAGAAATTGAGTTAAATAGATCAGTACATTCATACACTACCTAACAATATTTGCTATATCAGTTACAGTTCAAACCCAAACAAGTATATTGTCCACCATCTCAACTCCCAGGGGAGCATACTAGCTTACGATGTAAGAACTGAAGTTATTGTGAACAAGGAGTGGTATCCTGTTATGTTTACATATAATTAACAGTTATTGGTTATGTATACTGTTGAACTATACATCCTTCCAACTTTGTGAATTATTGTTTTGGGCATTACGGTTCCATTGCATTTTCTTCGGAAATAATTGCTCCTTGCACATAACTAATCTACTCTTACTTCTATTAACCATATTAACATTAACCATAACCATTGGCATAAGCCAAACCCAATCAACAACCCGAACCCTACCTATTAAACCCTAACCAGAACCCTAACTAACTGACCATAATCATCGCCCATTGATAAACTCTTACTTGCACTAACCATAACCCTTACACTAAACCTGTGTTCTCTAACTTTAACTCTATACTGTTAGGGTAAAACTTCGGAGTAATTGTCTCTGGACCAAATGTCAAATTCATTTTGTGAATCTTCAAGTGTCCGATGGTGAGATGAGAGGTCCAGGGAAGACGTAATCATTATTATAATTGTTATTTTTGTTGGAGGGGGTGGGGGTGCTTTTTAACAGTTTAGAGGGCGAAAATACCAGTATTGTCTTTTATTTTGTTTGCACTCATTTCTTGTTTATATTCCATAAAGGATATATTTGATATTCAATATGTGTTTATAATGTTTTTGTTTTCATTAAATTATTGGGTGATCGAGTACCCCATACGGTATGGCTCACATTGTCTTCCTTATCAAAGGGAGAGCAGTCATGCGGTTCTTCTGTCTATGTGAGGATGTGGAGCGAGAATGCCTCCGTGTTCCGAGGATCGCTGGAGACGAACAAGTAGCTAATTTAGGAAACGACATTGCCTCAGAAAAATGGCCCTATATCAAAACGCCTTACCCAAAATCAATGCTCATGGTATTATTTTGTTGGAAAAAGAATGTTCTACCCAATCAACCAAAAAACAGTGACATTTGGTCGATGATGTTGATGAAATTAACGATCGTAGGTGTTGCATTCTTTCTGGGCCAGCCTGTATAGTGCAAAAAGTGATACATGGTTGGTACAATGTATATTGTTGATATCTGATATGTACTATGTGAACATTTCAAGTCAAATGGCCGAGTAATGAGCAAAAATGCGAAGCGATGTTCACTTACTCATTGCACTCACTTTGTACACGGTTCTCGCGATCCGTTGGATAATCTAACATCTGAACACTTATATCATTAATATCTTTTTAACGAAAGGGAAATTTGAAAAACTGTCCCTTATGCTTTTGTTTGTTAATACCAATACAACAAGGTATGGGGGAAGAGCTATAATTCCAATTGGATTTTATGGATTTGGACAATATTACTTAGTCCCTTTAAAGTACAGCAGCAGCAGACATAAGTTTGTTATCACGAAATAAAGCCGCATAGTCATGCTCGTATAGTAACGAATGTATGCCATTGGGGTTGGGTGGCTGGGGTGAAATCCTGTCTAGTTCGTCTGAGCTATAGTTCAAGGTTCAATTCGCAGACACATCTATACATGTCATGTCTTATAAAGGAAACAGGAATTGTCTGTTTATTCGATTAAGTGAATCAAGTTGGAATTTCATAATTATATACTAGGTACAATATGCTTCATCATTGTGTTTTCTGTGTAGCACTGGTTAACGCTAAACTGGCTGCAATAATAAATAAGACCTGCGACACAGGCAAACACATGGTTAAGTCTTGTGTTGATCTGTAATCTGAAATGTCATTAGTAAAAGTGTACTTTTGGAAGCTATTTATTGGTCTAGTATGATTAATATGAATATAAGTTGATCATATTTATGTATAGTTCTAGAAAAAAAAAATAGCCATCACAAGGACAATATTACTACTATAGGTGGCTATTGTTCTTGTGTATATTTCAAATTATAAATTTATTAGGCAAATTCTGCCCCCAAAAAAGGAAGTACATAACCCAGGACACCGGCATATAACTGCTAGCGCAGGGCAGTAACAATAGTATAATATCAATATAAAATATGATACAAAACATGTGTAATACTAGGTTAAGTAATTCACATTAAAATAGGGTTGTTTAGAGTTGTTTAGATCAATATATCAACATAATAGTTTACAAAAATATAAGTGTGATAGCAAGTAATATTTAAGTACAGTTTCGCTACATGGTTTGTGACACTTCGGTGTGCAAACAGGGTCCCATCTCATATAACCGATCCAACCGACTGCAAGGGCCCAACTGCTGTTATACATAATTATTATAGTTATATGATTATCAATATTTCAAATATTGTAATTTTATTACAGCCACCAGAGGGATACAATTACTATTTCGTGAATATTGTTCTAGAGCAAAATAACTATGATTATAAATATTTAAAATGTATATTGTTATTGAGCAATAGCCACCAATAATTCACAATAACTATCCCTGTCGTCTGAGTGATGAGTGGTGAGAGGAAAGAGCGAGGCATGGCAGAACCACAACTACTACTAGACTTGGAAGTGATCGGAGTTTGGCTCCAAGCCTGGCGCAGACAGAGCTGACTAGACCCGATCCGACCGACCCGACGCCACAGTCAGTCCGACTCAGTTGCAGCCGATTCAACATGTTGGATCGCGCCCGATCGGTTCTCCGACAGGCAAAGTCGGAGTTATAAGCAGTGCACACAGAGGCGATCCGGCTGAAAACCAGTTGTATCGGGTCGAGAGGGTATTTTCTGCTCCCGGCCGAAGTCCCTTGAAATGAGCTGGCTTTACTTGACTCGATCAATCAATTCGATGTCCGTGTATACAAAACTACCGTTAACTCATTTACGAACTTCTCGATTGACAGGGTAATATGAAAGGAGAATTTTAAAGTTATGCTATTCCTTGGCAAACATTATCAAGTCCAATGAACATTGCGTGAACCAGCGGAATAATACATAGGAGTTGGTACACATTTGAAGAGAATGATTCAAAAGATGCACAGACAACTCTGTTTGAATTCAGTTAATCACCCTGGTTCAACACAAAATATCATTGTGCACTTTAAGTATGCATTACTAGAAATTAATATTGTATTCAGTTTGTGAACATGTACTGAAACAAAGTACAATGAATGGTCTGCGTTTGCTTGACTAATATGAATGTCTTTGAGACCAATAGGGTAAAATAGTAATCTCAATTACGTAAGTCAAATACAGTAGATAAAATTCGATAGAACGTCATTTTCTTTTCCTATTCTTTTCCTAAATACTTCGAAATAATGTGACTTTAACATATTCCTTTTGATATCATGCATGTTTGTTTGTAAGCCGGCATGGAAATGAGGCACACCACACTTAAAGGGATAGTTGAGTTCTGGTAAGGAGAGTACAGTTTTGGTGAAACTGAATGTTAGTAACCAAAACCTGCATCATTACATTACAAACTAATAGTTAGAACTAGAAAGGAACACAAAATTACAAATGACGTAGTAAAGATCATGTTATCATTCAAAAATAGCCGCTAAAACGTAAGTGGGCGCTCTCTAAACACTCATCGGTTTCAACCATTTTGAATAAAATATTGTGCATGTGATGCTTTGTTGAAATAGTGATTAGATAGAGAAATAACCAACAACTATTTAAATACCTATTGTGTTACTTTTTGAAAAGAGGAAGCATTTTTTTGAATTTTTAACGGCTGGTTCAAAATTCTCTAATAAACCTGGGGCCCCAGGTTTATTACAAATTGTTATATATATGGATATTTCAGCCGTCTCTGAACCGATTTTGATCAAACAAAGATGATTTTATTATTTAAATATTATGCTCTTTCAAATTTTACACTCAGTTTTTCATTACCTCACAAAAAAAATAAGTAGTCTAGCGCCCTCTCTACCAAAACTCAACTATCCCTTTAAATGGAAAACAAACTTTTTTCTTACATTTGTTTATACAAAGATGTGTTTGACCAAGGAGGTATAAGGTTAGCTAACCTTATACCTCCTTGGTTTGACGCTGTTAAAATACATTGGTATAGTCTTGAAAGAACGACAGAAACGCTGGTATACAGCACACAAGTTGAACAAGGAACTTAATCTTCCTAGTACAATACTAGTGGAGGTGTTGTGGCACGATCGGATAGGCGCTAGACTGCCAAGCGGCACGGGAGCCGGGTTCGAACCAAGATCGATGCCGCCAATACAGCACTATAGTGTCCTTCAGCAGCAGGGCACTTTATCCACATTGCCGCCATCATGAGGGTGTCAAAAGCATGAGTGCACTATAAAGTAGCACCCGCTGGAATGCTCGCCAGGTAGTGGAGAAAGTGCACATTATAGTGCGGAAGTGTATTAAATGGCTGAGTTGTACATAGTAATATTAAATGCAGGTCCCTCTGGGAGAACAGAGCAAAAAGAGTACTGAAGAGACTAACCTGGATAAAGATGACTAAAAAAAAAACATCCTGTATCCAAGAATATAAATAATGCAATGCCAATTTCCTAAGCATTAAAGGGATAGTTGAGTATTGGTCAAACTTAACTTTAGTAACCAAAACCTGCACCATTACGGTATAAACGAATAGTTTTATAACTCCACCATGCTCGAAAGGTAAACACAATTACAAACGACTAAGTAAAAACCATGTTGTCATTAAAAAAGAGCCGTTACACTTCAAGAGGGCCCTTTCTAAAAACTAATTGGTTTTAGCCATTTTTTAATACAAAATTGTGCATTTAATTTTTTGTTAAACTAATGATTCAATACAGATATCATCAACAACTATCTAAAATCCTATTTAGATTTTTATTCTTCAAAGTAGTCTTTAAGCATTTTTGTTGTTTTTCTAAAAAGTCAAAATTTCCCCCGGCCGGTAGACCTATGAATAAACTATCTTTAAATAAAACATTTCAACTATGACATATGAGAGCTTTTGAAAGGGAATGATTCTCATGATTTTACATGTTTTATTCAAGGACTTTCAAATGGAATTAAAACCAACCAATTTAGTGTCAAGGGGCATTACGGGAAGTACCGATACTGAAGATTACCTTTAATCCCATACATGGCCAGAAATAGCTCAACCCACTATTTGCAAATATCATGGAACCTTTGACAATAAGCAAACTAAAAGTATGAAATCATTCAAAGTCTGAAACATCATCCGCTTGAAACTATTCGAAGAGCTAGATTTCAACAGGTGCTAAATCCACTTGTTTTACTTTGGAGAAAAGGGGCTTGTGATGACCAACTTTGTTCCCAAGCCTATAGGGATATGAAAATGGACTGTCCCATAATTGTCTCGATTTTGATTAGTGTAATTTGTCCTAACATTTTGATTTCTAGCATTATATATATAGTATATCTACGTAGTTATTGATGTAGTTAATATTGCTTACTCGATTTGTATGGAAAATGGGACTTAGCGCCTTTTAGAACTAAGGTCCACATTTATAAAAACTAAAAAAAACACGAACAAAGTTGGAAAAAAGCATGTGCATAACTTGTTTCATATTAATGCAACATTATCCGCCTCTCGCACAAAGTTGGAAATGTGTACGAGTCTGTACTCAGACCTCCTGTCGGTTTTAATCACGGCGACCCAACACGTTCCATACCAGTCGTCATAATACATTAAAGGGATCTAGTAAATTTTGTTGACATGTGCAAAAACTAACGAAGGGCTGATTAAATGTGTATTTCTGTGATATGATATACATTTAATTAGGGATGTGAGAACATTCCATGGTAAATGGAAGTCATACGACCGGATAGTTTGTGCAAATGCAGAGTTATATTCGCTAATTGTTCGCACTGACTTTGTACACAGTTTAATATCTCCACTACAAATCCACACACGAGAATAATACACATTTTTTTTCAAATGGAAGATGCGTTTTGAAAACCGAAGCCTGAGTCATGCTTATTTTGATAAAATAAAACGAGGTATGTTAGAACTGCCAAGTCATACGAGTCATGGGTTTTTACAATGACACTATAGATCCCTTTAAGTGGAGCAGAACAGTCTGATAAAAACTACTTCAATATTAAATCACTTGTTAGGTTCCTAAGGGACAGTTTATAGAATTAAAGCGACATTCGAATAGCAGTAATGGGGAAATGATTGAGCCATGGGGGAGAGGATGGGGTTACTGAAAGGGGGAGGGGTGTATAAAAGGGGCAGACAATGGAGGACGGACAAATCTGCACCCCTGCTGGTGTCATATACTTCTATTAGTGAGAGGACAGCGACCAAACATGAAAGAACCAACGAAATGCAGTTAGGTCCATGTGGGCGGGGGGGGGGGGGGGGGGGTAGACTGGTCCAACAGCTAATGGGGGAGGGATCGCGCACTGGCATTTTTAAATATTTGTTTTAGTTTACACTCAATTGTTTTTATTTTCATAATGTCTACCCTTGAAGCTTATATTTTTGTTACACCCCCATCACCCCCCCCCCCCCCCCTTCCTTCCCGTAATTTGTTTGGGGGTGGGGAGGGGTTTACACTCAATTATTTTTCTTTTCAGAATTTCTACCCTTGAGGCTTTCATTTGTATTACACCCCCCCCCCCCCCCCCCCCCCCCCGTCATTTTGGGGGAAGGGGTTCACATTCTCCTGTGCACCATGTACCTTCGCCACTGACCGATTCAAGCAAAGTTGTTACACAGTCCCTTGATAACTACACACCCTGCCTGGTGGGTCTATATGCAACTTCCATGTAATGCATACGTGGAGCTGGGTATTAGACCGGTACGTCAGTGATGGCATTATGGCGGCCAATGCTAGAGACATGTTCCCAGCATTCCCAAGGAACCCTTTGCTGTAACCCGAGCATCAATTAGAGAAGGGGTTTAATATTGCTTACAGATTGCTGATGATTGTGATAAATGATTCGCCAGACCGATGTCATCCCAATGGTATGCATAATACACACACTCTGTACGACCTGGACCTGACCAACGAGTTATAGGCTACCTACTAATTGGTACGACTGAGAGGGGTTCACAATGGTTCATCACGATCGCTTGCTTAACCCCTGGACTACAGGAACCGGGTAGGTTGTGTACAAAGTCTATGGAGATTTCCAAATCTCATGGAACGGGTTAATGTATAACCAGTCACCATGTAACTGCATGTTTATGGCCCATTTAATACTGGTATATCTATATATAAAGTGCATACATACACATTATTATACAGAGCTTTATATTTCCCAAAGGCGCTTAATCATTAATTTTGTCAACTTTGCAGAAAGTTTCTCTGTCAAACTTGTACACTTTATATTTTGATTTTGATCGTGAAAATTGTACTAACATTTGGATTTCTACATAGCTACGTAGCATATTAATGTACTGATATCGTAAACTCAAGCGTAGTGGATCTTAGATCATGTAGATTATCCTCGTTTTGAAACTAATAAGCTCTTCATATAATGCCTGTAACATCCATTCCCCAAAGACCCCAACAGTCGCCTGATCCAAGTTTAAATTACCTAGCTAGCCCTATCATATTATAAAGTCAAATACAAAATGGGAGTTCCCCATAGACTATCAACAGGAGCAATTCATTAAAGTGTTTGATTAGCCTGCCTCTTGCAATGGATTCTAGACATTTAGACAAGTGGGTGGGACAATTATTCTAGGAAACAGTATAACACAGTTTGGTGATCGAATATTAAACATAGAATCAAACAGACCGTCTGCGCTGTGAAGCAAAAATCAGAAAATTAGAAACACTAGAATGGTACTAGAATGTTGTCCCCTGGTGCAATTGGTGCGATGACAGAATAAGGCCAAACAAAATAAATTGTTGGATTGGAGTAACGGGCTACGAC
The DNA here is from genome assembly GCA_037951105.1 of Echinarachnius parma. Taxonomy (NCBI): domain Eukaryota; kingdom Metazoa; phylum Echinodermata; class Echinoidea; order Clypeasteroida; family Echinarachniidae; genus Echinarachnius; species Echinarachnius parma. The sequence goes on from JBAMJV010007138.1 coordinate 22,591, forward strand.
AAATTAGGGTAGGTAGGTAGCGATTTTCTTTTTTTTGTATTCTTTTTTTTTCAGGATTCGCACAAATACACAAAAACACACATATAACACAGAAATAACACATATCGCAATTGCAAACAAATATATATATAATCAGAAAAAAACCTTTAGGGTCGGCGGTATTTTTAGGGTCGGGCGGGTTACGCCAATCCAACCATTTATTTGTCATGGCCTAACGAAGACACATGTGAATTGTGAAACTGTTGTACGTACAGAGCTAACTATCGGATGTTGGCCAATAACACAAAAAAAATGTTTTGTGTTTAATGTGGGATTGGTAACAAATAAGGCGTACGCAATACTTGGCCATTTCTAAGCTGAAGTCCCATCATTGTGTGGAGTCGGATGTTAGTCGGGTGGGGTAAGGCGGCACCCACCCTTCGATGAGATATCCCCACCCCCCCCCCCCCCCCCACCCCACCCCACCCCACATTGTCTGTTGTTCAAACATGTATGATATATAATAGTAACACTGCCCTCCTTGTGGGCAAACATTGCCCCATCCGCCCCTCTATCCATACATGCCACACCCAACTCTGGTTTGGATACCAGCATATACCAGGGACCAGGGATGGAAATGATAGCTGCAATCAATCTCCCGATAATGATCCTTCTCATGTCAATGAATTGTCCTTAAAGGTTGCCAGGCGTGGAGATGCCAGGCCACGGTTCGCCATTTGTCAGGCTAGTGTATGCGCACTGCAAAACACTGATCCCAGTGTGTATTTCCGACCGTGCGCAAGACACTTTCGCTTAACCCTATCAAGCCCAAGGGGGGGGGGGTGCATAGGCGCCGGAAGTGGGGGGGGGGGGGGCAGGGGGGCGGCCGCCCCCCCAATCCAAAAAGTGGGAGGGGGCAAAACACGTTTTTGCCCCCCCAAAAAAGCACTCCCAAAAAAAAGAAAAAAAAAAAGAAAGAAAGAAATGAAAAGAAAAGGAAGAAGAGTGGGAAAGAAAAAATAAAATGTATGAGCCAATACTTGTCAATCCTAACGTTTAAAAACTAATTCATCCATCTATTTTAAGTTTTCGCTGCGCGCTTCGCTCGCAAACAAATTATCTCAGTTTGTTGTGTAACTTGCGTATGGTACGTCTGGGGTGGGTTTTTCTGTACCGGGCCACGTAGTTCCTGTGTAGGCTGTCATTGCTCTGGCTATTTGTGTGACGTGCACCAAATTGCACCGTTTCAAGAATATAAATGCAAAATCTTCCCCGTGGGAGGGGGTTACCCCCTCCCAAACCCTCCCCCTCTGGCTCTGTCCCAGCCCTCGGTCGCTTCGCTCCCTCGGGACTAATTTTTGGCTGTAAGCTATGTTGTTATATATCGTACATAATGTGGCATATGGTTTATGTTTTTATGCACCAGATTGCACCATTTCAAGTATATAAATGCCAAATCTTCCCCGTGGGAGGGGGATACCCCCTCCCAAACCCTCCCCCTCTGGCTCTCCACAGCCCTCGGTCGCTTCGCTCCATCGGGACTCATTTGGGTATGTAAGCTATGATGTTGGATCATACATAGTGTGGCATATGGTTTATGTTTTTATGCACCAGATTGCACCAATTCAAGTATATAAATGCAAAATCTTCCCCGTGGGATGGGGATACCCCCTCCCAAACCCTCCCCCTCTGACTCTGCCCCAGCCCTCGGTCGCTTCGCTCCCTCGGGACTAATTTTTTGCTGTAAGCTATGTTGTTATATCGTACATAATGTGGCATATTGTTTATGTTTTTATGCACCAGATTGCACCATTGCAAGTATGATAAATGCAAAATCTTCCCCATGGGAGGGGGATATCCCCTCCAGCTCTCGGTCGCTTCGCTTCCTCGGGACTCATTTTTTGCTGTAAGCTATGTTGTTGGATCATACATAATGTGGCACATGGTTATGTTTTTATCCACCAGATTGCACAAGTTTAAGTCCCAAAATGCAATAGCTCCCTATACCATGTATACCGTGGGAAGGGGGACACCCTCCACCCCCCCCCCCCCCCCCCCCCCACTCAGTCACTTCGCTCCCTCGGGCTTGGTCGCTTTATCCTCACCTCTCACCTCTGGGCTCTGGCAACCCTGTGAGTGTGATTGGGCATGAGCCCCTAAACACATAAATTGTGAGCCCCCTTAGGGTTTTTCCCCCCAAATACAAAACTGCTTCCGGCGCGCCTGGGGAGGGGGGGGGGGGGGGGGGGGGGGGCTCATTGCGTCCCCCTACTATATCTTTCTCCTCCCCCACCCTCACCCCGACTACAACGCTACAGTAAAATCCAATTATGTTAGCAATGGTCATAATAGTTTTAATCTTAAAGGGACTGTCCCCTTTGTGCAGGCAAAATTTCAAAAGTTGCGAGGTTATTGTCTTTTATAAATGAAAATGTAATTTAACAGCATGCCAGAACAAATTACGGCTTGAAACCTCAAATTCATGGAGTTACAATTGGTTATAAACGAGACGCGTTTTATTGTCCCATTGATCATGATCCTTCGCCCGTCTGTAAATTCGTTCACGTTAGTTATAGCGCGGTGCTTATCGATCTCACTCTCTGCACCGCTCATACTTGTGGGTCCGTGGCCGGGGTGAGAGGTTCGAAAGTATACGCTAAGCTCTCCGTTACTTTGCCTGGTCAGGCTACGGGGCTATACGTAAACCGATTGTGATTTCTTATTCATTAACTGGTTAATTGTTTCTAGGGTTAGCACGCATAAATCAGAATAAAATATTCCAGACTATCTGTGAAGATTCCATTCTATAAAACAGAGGGATCCACTGAAGAAAAGCGCTTGTCAGATTATTGATCTCTCGGTAATAATTGCAAATGAGTAATTGATGATGTATCATAAGGGGGAACTACAAACAAGAGACAAGAACGGGGCAGGCCTGGGGAAATGGTACGTGAGAACGCGCGGTAAAGGCCCAGTCCCATACTGATCTGACGATTTTCACGGCGAATCGCAGCGATTTGACGTTCGTCGAGAAAATCGCTTAGGTCGTGTAGCATCGTATTACATCGTACCGGTTCTTTCCCCAAAACCATGGGCGTAGATCTGTCATTGATACCCATTTAACTGGGGGATGATCTATTCATTCATCCCCCCTGATGAATAGGTATTACGTAAGTCGCAACGCCCATGCCCAAAACCGTGGCTAAATCGAGTCGATTCGTTCTAGTAAATCGTTGCGAGTCGTTGCGAGTCGCCGTGAAAATCGTCAGTATGGGACTGGGCCTTAAGAGAACAAATAACATGATGGAATAAAGTACAAGAAACAAAAATCGAGAGAGGAATGGATAAATAACAACATGAGAGAAGGAATAAGTTGCCAGTAGGATTTACAAAATCAGGAGGATGATGTGAGATCGGCCAGTGAAGAGGAGGACAGCAAATCAGCGAAAGAAACAACACAATTCAATTTGAAATAGTGGGTAAACAAGGAACTCGGTGGAGTAGACGATTGAATATGCTGAACGGAGGAGGTTGGGGATAAGTAATGGGTTGATAATATAAATAACTAGTGGTATGTCAAACCAAGTAATACCAGAAAATATTTCCTAAAAAAACTTCTTGTATATATATTAAAATTCTAATTTTAAATCAATTGATTTGAATTTTGATATAATATTTTTCAGATAATTAGCCAACTAAGAAACCACTTAATTACCTAATGATGCAGATTTAAAAACTTTTTCAAGTAAACATTCTCATTAAATGATTTCGTTAGTACATTTTTATTTAAACATTTTGTTAACGGTATTAGTAACAAATCGTTCCCCTTTGTAAAAAAAGAAAAAAGATTCATAATGTTTGTACTATAAACATTTCCTTAAAAAGTTGTTCAAACGTCGATAATGAATGTAATGTGATTCTTATAAAACATGGTTCATAACATTACATAACTAGTTGTTATGTTTAACTTAAAAAAAAAAAAACGTTTTGTAAAAATATCTTGAAACATAATCATGTTTATATCTAAACCAACTGCGTTAAGTATTGTTAATCAGCTCATAATCATGTTCACATCAAGGCAGTATTGTTTATGATTTGAGAACATTTCGAGCAAACATTACAATTAGATTTCGCTTTGACATTTAAACACAAAATAACGTTTTATTTTAAACTTGTACTCCATCTAAATATTTGTAAACAACATTTTGAAAACATAATTAAATTTGAATCGAAAATTATTTAATTTAACATCTTTAACGTTTTTGTTTTGTATTATTTTGAAAGATATGGTCACTCCTCTTAGATAATCACTTTATAACCTTATGAGGATGTTTAATATTATTAAAATAAATAATTTCGCTTGTCAGTTTTTACAATATTTTGCCACCGGTAATTGTTTCCCCCTTTCCAAACAAAATGTTCGTCATATTCACATTTCCTTGAAACTTTTTTTGTTCAAACATTGATTACGATTGTCATGTGATTCTTATAAAACATGTTTCATAACGTGTATACATTATCAAATTGTTTTTCTCGTATATTTTGTTAACATTATGTTAACGGTATTGGTAGTATATGTTGCCCCTTTATAGATAAAAGATATTTAAACATGTTTGTAAAATTAACATATCCTTGAAAATAGTTTTAAAACTTGGATATCGAATGCCATGTGACTAACTAGGTATGTTTTAACTTATAATTAAAAAAAAACATTTTGTAAAGAACGTCTTGAAAACATATTACCTTAAGGATCTGAAACTTTTCTGTTTTTAAAACAATGTTGTCAACATTGCTAGTGATTTCGTTTTTACATGTTTAAAACATTTAACACTTTATTTTAATCTTGTTAAACTTGTAATGCAAGCAAATATTTGTATTTTTTTTGTTCCAAAAAATCAAACTTGTATAAAATTACTAAATTTAAAAGTTGTTACAATGTCTGTGTGAGATATTGTTATACATCTTGAATAATCACTTTATAACGTTATTACGAAATTGAACAAAAATGCATATTACATCTTATGACAACATCATTATGTTGTTTTAAATCATCTTACGCAGACAGTATTAACATACTTTGCTTCAAATTTACATTTCTAAAACATTTGTAGTAAATGTTTTTCTTTAAGAAAAAATCCACATTGAAACAATGTTTGTCTTTTAAATTAACTGGAAAATTGTGTTCATTTATTTAAACAGACTGGCTTTTTATTTGTATACAACATTTTTCACAACATGACCTTTTTCGATGTACAATTTATAATTATAAATATGTTACAAAATTAACATATTGCTTTAATGTGTGTGTAACGATTGTTATAAACTGTTTCTAATAACAACTTTGAGACCTTATGGAATGTTTATAAAATGGTATGCGTTACCTTGGAAGTTCGATGCCTTTTGTAGCTGTAGTAGATATATAAAGTTGTTATTGGGCTTCAACTCTCAGCTAATCAGATAATCTTATGCTCCATAGACAACAACTAGTCTTAAGAACGGGTGCGGTTCGTTATTCCGAAGGTTCGTTATTCCGAAGGTTCGTTATTCCGAAGGTTCGTTATTCCGAAGGTTCGTTATTCCGAACACGCAAATTTCCTATACCTGAGTGTTCGTTAATCCGAAAATGAAATATGGTTCGTTAATCCGAACATTTGTTGCATTATTCCGAAGGTTCGTTATTCCGAAGGTTCGTTATTCCGAAGGTTCGTTATTCCGAAGGTTCGTTATTCCGAAGGTTCGTTATTCCGAAGGTTCGCTATTCCTAAAATGAAATCGGGTTCGTTATTCCGAAGGTTCGTTATTCCGAAGGTCCGTTATTCCGAGGGTTCGTTATTCCGAAGGTTCGCTATTCCTAAAATGAAATCGGGTTCGTTAATCCGAAAATGAATTTGGGTTTGTTATAATGCTATAATTTCATATAAAGAGATAAAATAAACTTAAATGTTTGATTGGTCTGGCCAAGGGAGGGAAATGGGGAGGGGTATGCTTAATGCAGGCTATAAATTAAATAAACAAAACACAAACTATAGTATTATAACAAGCCCGATTTAATTTTCGGAATAACGAACCCGATTTTATTTTCGGATCAACGAACCTTCGGAATAACGAACCTTCGGAATAACGAACCTTCGGAATAACGAACCCGATTTTATTTTCGGATCAACGAACCTTCGGAATAACGAACCTTCGGAATAATGAACCTTCGGAATAACGAACCTTCGGAATAACGAACCTTCGGAATAACGAACCTTCGGAATAACGAACCTTCGGAATAACGAACCTTCGGAATAACTGAACCTTCGGAATAACGAACCTTCGGAATAACGGACTGTAACCTTAAGAACGTGCCCGCACCATCCGCACGTTCAATGATCTAGAAACTGTCTTCATATAAGAAAAAAACTGACAAAGGGATGGTACAACTTCAATGTGTGTGTGATCTGAGTCCATGAAAAGTCCATGGTTAATGACTGGCAAATGACCTAGTAATGAGCGAAATGCAGAACTCATTTCACTAACGCTGTACACAGTTCACAGTCTCCCAGAGAGACTTTCAAGTCAGAAAAGTTCAGTCATAAATTTCGTCATATAACGAGAGAAAAACTTGGAAAACTAAAACATGACCCTCGCTTCTGGCAATGCGAATATGACGAGGTATGTGCGAAACGCGAGAGTTAAGCAAAATATAGTTAATAGATTTTTTCACGGGTTAAATCAGTACCGTTAATTAGTACCCTATACCAATGCATTTCCTATACGTGGTAGTAGGGAGGTTTAAAGTAGTACACAAAGTGTCATTGAGACGAAGAAGGATACAGGATATCATGCGCTTGGCTCCAATATGAGGACATTTAAAGTCAGTGTCCTTATTTTGCAATCATGTTGAAGTCCAGTATTATTCCAACGGATACGACGTTCATCAAGTTAATAAAATGTTAAAGTTCACAGTGGATTAAACAGTAAGATGATACTAGGAAAAACTATAAGTTCGTAGTGTAACTCTTGGGCTCATCTCTGTTGTTATTCTTACTGAATGTCTGAATCCATGTAATATATGTGTACCCTTTTACTAAGGTTAAAGACAACCACAACATCGTAGATCTTTTGAATTGTGTTGATCCTGCTTAACCATTAACATTTAAATATGACTACACTTAAAGTCAAAACATTATATTGAAGTTCTAATCTTCTCAGACTAGATCTTAAATCATGTACATTGTATTTAATTGTATGTAAGACAGTTTTCGCGTAACTTTGAAATTTGGGTTTGCAAAAAGATGACATTATCTTTAATACGAATGGAAAATTTTTAACTTGATAGAATGATTACCATAATGTTTCCTTGTACGAAAACAGGAAGCAATAACACACGATCCGAGAGCTTTCGGTTTCAAGGATTTTTACGAACTTTCACATCCTGCTTGTTAATGTGTTTATCAAAACCCTATTGTTCAGTAAAGTTATGATAGATAAATAAATGTGCAATTAAAAGTCGAGTTACGGGTGTGTATTAGAAAATGGAATTTAAAAGCTGAAACTCGATCTTGTTCGTGATAAATCCTAAATCATGAAAGAATATAATGTGTATATCACATCATTATACATTTTTAAGGGATCTAGTAACACTGCTGACATGTGCACAAGGGGGGAAAATGGTTATTAAAATGTATATTTCGGTGATCTGATATGTCCACTAAGCAATGTGTTAACATTTTGGATGTTATCTGGCCGAGATAGGACAAAGAGATATTCGCAGACTGATTGCAATGGTTCTGTACATATTTATTATTTTCCAGTGAATAGTTACAGATCCGAACACTACGATAGTTAAAGGGACTTCGTAGTTAGTAACATTGTCCAAATCCTCAAAATCCAATTGGAATCTTAGCAGTTCCCTCGTACTTTGTTGTATTCGTATTAACAATAAAAGCATGGGTCAGGTCATATCAGATCACATCAATACACATGTTATTAACCACGCATCACTATTTGCACTTGTCAACAAAGTTACTGGATCCCTTTAATATATTTCTAACCGATTCGATTAGTTATGAGCAGTTTTGTGCTACCCACACATCATCAAGTGATCACGTGTCTATGGGCAATCATCGAACGATCGAACGGTCGAATGTCGTTAACTCTTATTATGTCATTCGTACCATATTCATTATGCACGATATGGTATGGTTCAAGCTTCTACATCTGGAACACAGGGTTTCAGAGTTAATATCCAAATCGGTATCATGAAGTTATTAACAAAACCACAGTTCAAAGAAATATCCAATTAAAAATCAGATAGTATCATATTTTGCTCACGTATCCAAAGTTCTGAGTAAAGGAAATAACAACCGAATAATGATGGTATCCTTTCGTTTTCATTTTAGATCGATAACTGGCTTTCCACATGTTAATGGAAAACAATACTTAGATAAAACTGTTCAACCACAAAATCATGTTCGTAAATTAGATATACGATTCTATATGGCGAAAGCCTTGCACACGGGGAAATAAACACTTGCTTAGTGGTTATGCATGGTGGCTAACCGAGCATGGTGGCTTAGCGGTTAGAGTGTCCGCCTCATGCACGGGAGGTCCCGGGTTCGAACCCAGACCGGGTCATACCAAAGACTTTAAAAATGGTACCTCCTGCCTTCTAGCCAGACACTCGGCATTTATAGAATGGATAAGGGAAAGTTAATCACACGAGTTACCAGAGGACTGGCCCACTTCTGTAACTTTTGCTACATTTAGTAGACGTATGGCCTAGGGCTAAAGAAACGGAGATAGGCGCCGCCATATGTGCCAACATTGGTACGGGAAAGACTTTAACTAACTTTAACTTTAAAGGGGCCCTGCAACCCAAATGCATGTTGACCTCTGTTCATCTGTATTAGTGTACACATTCAATATTTGTAAACGGTTTGACCCAAATATGTTTTGTATATATTTTAAACATTTTATCATTTATTTGTCTTCATGTTGCTAAGCCCCACCTCCTAAAAAACCATCCAGAGCAAATTCTATTGTTGACCTGCAGTGACATCATTTGTCAATCACTGGTCAGCTACCATGCTATTGTGATTAGCCTAATCACAATAGCATCACACGCTTGAATAGAATACCAACTCACACAACTTCAATTACAATAGCTGTTGCTATGTCAGAAGAAAAGCACTGTCTAAGCTATGCATGGAGGTATGCAGGGCATGCTTTTGTGTGGATGTTCTTTTTGTACTTTCATCTTTTGTTAATCTCATGGTAGCTGACCAGTGATTGACAAATGATGTCACTGCAGGCCAACATTAGAATTTGCTCTGGCGGGTTTTTTAGGAGGTGGGGCTTAGTACATGAAGACAAATAAATGATAAAATGTTTACAAATATACAAAACATATTTGGGTCAAACCGTTTACAAATATTAAATGTGTACACTAATACAGATGAACAGAGGTCAACATGCATTTGGGTTGCAGGGCCCCTTTAACTTAGTGGTTATGCAGTGCACGCAAACTAGTCTATATGAATTTGCCGACCCGACGTGCCCGAGGTGTATCATATCACCCCCTGGCCAGCAAGCGCTCATCATAAGGGTCAACTTGTGATAAGGACCACAACTCATAATGGCAAACTTGTCATAAGGACCGCATCTCATAAGGGTCAACTTGTCATAAGGACCGCTATTCATGAGGGTCAACTTGTCATAAGGACCGCTATTCAAAAGAAACTAGTCATGATACGAAATCATAAGAGTCAACTTGTCATAAGGACCGGTATTCATAAGTGTCAACTTGTCATAAGGACCGCAACACATAAAGGTTAACTTGTCATAAGGACCGCTATTCTTAAGGGTCAACTTGTCATAAGGACCGCAACACATAAAGGTCAACTTGTCATAAGGACCGCTATTCCTAAGGGTCAACTTGTCATAAGGACCGCAACACATAAAGGTCAACTTGTCATTAGGACCGCTATTCCTAAGGGTCAACTTGTCATAAGGACCGCAACTCATAAGGGTCAACTAGTGATAAGGACCACTATTAATGAGGGTCAACTTGTCATAAGGACTGCAACACATAAAGGTCAACTTGTCATTAGGACCGCTATTCCTAAGGGTCAACTTGTCATAAGGACCGCAACTCATAAGGGTCAACTAGTCATAAGGACCGCTATTCAAAAGAAACTAGTCATGATACGAAATCATAAGAGTCAACTTGTCATAAGGACCACTATTCATAAGGGTCAACTTGTCATAAGGACCGGTATTCATAAGGGTCAACTTGCCAGAAGGACCGCAACACATAAGGGTCAACTTGTCATAAGGACCGCTATTCATTAGGGTCAACTTGTCATAAGGACCGCTATTCAAAAGAAACTAGTCATGATACGAAATCATAAGAGTCAACTTGTCATAAGGACCGCTATTCATAAGGGTCAACTTGTCATAAGGACCGGTATTCATAAGGGTCAACTTGACATAAGGACCACTATTAATAAGGGTCAACTTGTCATAAGGACCTCTATTCATAAGAAACTAATCATGATACGCAATCAGGGTCGCTTTTCTAACACGTAATCGGGGTCAATTGTATGGTAGCGACGTTCTTATAGCATTAATAGTGACCCTAATATCATTAATATTGTTTTATGAATAGCGCCCCTTTTCTGATATTATAAACAGCGACCCACATTTCATATTATGAATAGCGACCCCCATTCGTATATTGAATAGCGACCTCCTTCTTACATTATGAATAGCGACCCCTTCTTTTAGCATTATGACTAGCCACCTCTGCGAGCAGTGACCCCAAATATGAAGTATGAATAGCGTTCCTTACGAATAGCGGTCCACAAGCCTTTATGAATAGCAGTCATTCAGTATAGGACAACTAAACGTTAGGAATAGCGGTCCTCATGCAAGTTATGCATAATGGGTCCTATGAATAGCAAGGTTCAATCGATCAGTAAGTCGTGCTATCAGACCAGGGCCCCGTTGCAGAAAGAGATACAATCGATTGTAAGTTGCAATTAATCGTAAGTCAGATCACGTGTTCTAGATGCGCAAATCTGATTGGTTGATTTCTGACTTATGATCAATCGTAACTTACAATCGATTGTATCTCTTTCTGCAACGGGGCCCAGTACGTATGCCACTGTTTATTACGATAATGGTATTAGTACAGTATCTAGTTATTTTCTTTCTCCCTGTACATTTGACATACCTCCCTTTCATTTTCTCTCTCCTCATCACCTCTCCCCCTCTTCCCCTTCCCTTATTTCATTGTACTCTTTTCCTCTCTCTCTCTTTCTCCCATTCTTCATTTGAAAACATGATATCCTTGCTGTTTCATGTATCTATTTAATGTTCGCATTATGTATTACTCATAGAATAATCTTGACCACTGAAATTGGGACGGAATGCTTTTGGCCACAGTTATTCGGTTAACTCTTTTATATACCCTGGCATTCCAGCGGTAGCAATTTCTTCAATTTGTTTCAATATAGTGTATACTTGATTTGCCTAATACAATAATAACAAATACTAAAGAAAATAAGAATTCGATGACATACGTTCGATTGAATCTCGCTATATGTGTTCATTATAATATCTAATTTGATCTAGTTATAACTTGTTGTTTTGCTTCTTTCTTTGTTTTTTAGCTCCTTACCAAGATGACATCCTGATGCCCGGGCAGCGAGTAGCAGGTGGCGGTCAGCTAGGGTCAGTATGGAGTGGCGACCAAGGACTTCGGCACGGGGCACGGGGCCGGAGACACGCCGCTGGTCACACATCCAGGTCAGGACTCCCACTGAGCAAGATACTCATTTCTATAAAAATGGATTATTTGATTCTATTTGTTTCGTTAAGTGGTATACCCGACACGAGTCTCGCATTGTTGTTTACCAAAGAAAATACATGCATATTATATTGTCATTGTTGTTTTTGTATTCCTATACGGATAGTTTTACATGTTTAAAGGGATCTAGTAACATGGTCAACGCCTTTAAATCTTACCAGGAACTCTAATGCCCGGCGCAGACAGAGCCGACTCGACCCGATCCGACTGGTTTTCAGCCTGATTATCTCAGTATGCGCTGCCTCAGGGCTCCGGTTTTTTCAGTCAAGTGCCAGTCGGAGGTCATTCGAGGCCGATTCAACATGTTGGATCGGCTCCGACTGAGCGAAACTGACTCTAGCCTGACTGAAAACCAGTCGGATCGGGTCATGTCGGCTCTGTCTGCGCCGGGCTTAACGGTTCGCACATCAAATATTCTAGTTGTAGACACCATATAAACTTATAACAACTTTCGGTTCTTCACATTTCTCTTCTGCTGAATATATTATACAAAAAGTGCATGATTTGGAGTTAAATATACCTGAATAATACATCGGTACAGGCAGGTAGACAGCAGAGTACTAGAGGTGTGTATTATGGAATATTCAACGACATGACGCTTACGTACTACATGTATAATATAAGATGATTATTTTCAGAAACTGATTTTGTTATCATAATTATTTGAAACAACAATTGTACCTTGCTCAAATTGTGAGAGTTCCCTCCATCCAACGTATATATGCTTGCGTCTACCGTTTATAGGGTTGACTATAACCCTATTGGTTATTGATTTGATGCGCGCGCATTGCAGTCTGCATGATCAAAGTTATTAAATCAGATGAGTTATTTAGCAGGTTTCTTATACGATATTACACTACCACGGCAATTATCATTGCCTTTCTTCGATAGGGCAAACCATGGCCACTCCCTAGATATAATGTAGCAATACAAGAGATGGCGACATTATACATATATTGTAAGAACTGCTAGAGTACTAAGCAAATCGTGTGAATTTGCATAATGTAATTAGATCTATTGAATGTTGTCCATATTACTATTATAGTTTTACTGTAAATTATTACACCTACACAGTATTCCATAATTTCCTTCTTCAATGTATGCAATGGCTACTTTCTCGATATATCGATATAAAGAGCTATTAGACTATACATAATTTTCTTGAAACGCTAGAGTTCTAAGCAAGTTTCGTTGATTTGTATAATGTAACGTCATCCCTTCAATATGGACAATTATTGTCCATATTAATACCATGAATACCGTACTGCAGAATTATCTGCAAATTGGTACCCGCAACCGTCATGCCTTCTTCACATGTTATACGTTCCAAGTGATGCTCAAGTTTAGCTTATCAAAGTTTTATATCTAGATTCAGATCCAAAATAATATAAGTTTTACTGCAAATCACACTATCACTCTATTCCATTATTGCATTGTATTCGCTAGAGCAAACAATCCCCTCTTGCAAGCGATAGGAAGAGACGATGACGTCATTCAGACCAGACACAAGAGGGGCGTGACGGGTGAGAAGTTCCACGTATGGCCCGGTGGTATCGTACCTTATACCATTGACGCCGACTTTGACAGTGAGTAAAACCAGTTTAAAGGGATCTAGTAATTTTGTTGACAAGTGCAAAAAGTGATGGGTGATGAGTGATTGGCCACTTTTCATGTTTCCCGTTATAGCTGGTCACTATTGTTAGACTGTTGTGGAACAGGTGCATTGAGACGGTGCCAAAGTGCGGTCGAACGGATGAGGGATGGGCACTCAATCTGATTTGTCCTGATTTCATAGAGAATGTATCCCGTTTATGTGTGCATTATGTTACTATTACAGCTACAACAATTAATATAGATACTCCATGTTTACAGTGGTTGCCTTGTTATCCCATAGAGATGCATTTATTTCACTATACACAGGTTATACTCATCCTCCCTAAATGTAATGTTAATCTTTTTCTTGTTATGATTGGATTTATTTTGGATTGATATTTATCTTTATTTCTATGTAGTATTATCAAATATCTCTTAATGTGACAAAACCTCTTCTATTATTTGTTATTATTTCATCTTAATCCCTTTGTTGTATTACCATATACTTACTATACATCATTAGACAAGTCACGTGACCTGTTGTTGAAGAGCATGCGACACTGGATGGAGCACACCTGCCTTCAATTCGTACCGCGGTCTGATCAGAAAGACTACGTCAACTTTCTCTTTGGAATAGGGTAAAACGACTGTACTTTGTTTGTATAGAGTAGTGAAATGTGACGTCATCAACAATTTTTTTTCGAATTTCCACATTTGAACTTCATTTTCCGAAAGAGCATACAAAACAATATCCAAATGCTGAAAATCAATCGACTATGGTATGTAGTGGCTGAGATATGCTCATCCGAATGAATTTGTTTCCAATAGGAAATCAGTGTTTTATTGCTCTGGTTCGTAACGTTATGAACCAGAACAATATAACACTGATTTCCTATTGAAAAATGGTTGGTACAATGTAAATGTATTTTGTTGTTATCTGATATGTCCACAGGGTACTGTGTGAAAATTTCAAGTCAAATGGACGATATATGGCCGAGTAATGAGCAACAGTACAAAGTGATATTCACTAACTCATTGCACTCACTTTGTACACGATTTTCGTGGTCGTGTAGATAATTTAACATCTGAACACTTCAATCGTAAACATCTTTTTAACGAAAGGAACCGCTATAATTCCAATTGAATTTGAGGATTTGGACAATGCGACTAAGTCCCTTTAACCCTAAACGGTCGTGTGGTCATTATGCCCCCCTGAAATTTCTCGAAAAGATGACGCCCCGCCGCTTGGGGACTTTTTTCTTTCGAGTCTTGCGCATCTTTTACAACCAACTTTTCGAAAATCGGACCATACCTCAAGTGGCAGGCCTTTTTAGAGCTACCCGGCTCTATTGGTCAGAGCACGCCCTAATCATGAAGCATGTGGCATTTGCCTTTCAATACATTCAGGTGTAATCCCCAGATATGTAGTTGTATTAAGTTCGGCCTTCCGATTAATGTGGCACTTTGAGGTTGGGAACTTGGGACTGGGAATAATACTGTTACTTTTAAGGTTTATGTCTATTACGGCATTTTCCGAATCGAATTCGTGAACGTTCGTTATTTTAGCGAGTTCGAGTCATGCCTAGCAGAGTTTCCTTCTCTATTTTGTTTAATTTTTATTTAATTTTGTTTTTTAATGAATCATGTTTTGATACTTCCCACGTTGTATGTAATTCATTGCAGATGCTGTTCCAGCGTAGGTCGACAGGGCGGTCCTCAGAATGTGTCCCTTGGTTACGGATGTACGACGTTCGGTACCATCATTCATGAGATCGGTCACGTGATCGGCTTCTGGCACGAGCAGAGTCGACCTGACAGAGATGATCACGTGACAGTGGTGGCTGATAACATTCTGACGTCAGAGAGATTCAACTTCATCAAGCACTCGGATAGAACAGTAGGTAGAGGTTTTATTAACAACTTCATCAAGCACTCGGATAGAACAGTAGGTAGAGGTTTTATTATTTGAAGAGCTTAGTTCCGAAAGGCGCTCAATCAACTTTTTCAACTTTAGAGAAAAACAGGTTTCTTTGTCCAATTTTGTACACATGCTTATGGCAATTTGAAAATGAAACATTCCATATTTTGAATTTGATTGTGTAATTTGTCATACAATTTTGATTTCTAGATAGCTACATAGCTTATTAATGAACTGATACGGATACCTAAATTTTCATAGAAAGTGGATTTAGCGCCATTTAGATCTAAGCTCTTCAAATTAATGTCCAAACCTTTTCTAAGAATAAGGCAAACATGTCTTTGCTTTCCTTTGTATGTTTAATACAAGATGCAAATTTATTTATTGATACTTACCGCAACGAAATATGAAATAAAATTATGTTTTTCCCGACTGTCTGCAAGTATCATAATTGAAAAATAACCACAAACAGCAGGTCGAAAGACCCCAGTTAGTGCAGACCTCCCTAACCCTAACCGCCCTTCGAAAAAAAAGATGGTCAATCCAATTTACACAACTGCCTTCGTTTAGTCCGAGTTGATTAGTTGAAGGCAATTATAAATTTAGGTGGAATAATGATTGTTTTTATACTGATTTCATACATATCAGTGTAGTTAAGGTTTTGGTTTCCGTACAAAAGGAAAAAATGATTAAACTACTATCGTTCATTTTCCCCCTCTTGACTCTGTTGAACTGTCATGTCTGTGACTCTTAAAGGGTGACTAAATTAAAACATTTAAAGACTTTGGTTGATCTATAATAATGAAAACATCACATATCTGTTGACTATTTGATGTACATTTTTGTCAAATTTTTATATTATTTTTTCTATTACTTTTTCTACCTGCTCAGCTTCACCCCTACAAAAAACCCGCCAGAAGCTATTGACTTCTGTGACATCATAATACCATTCAACCATCAGTCAGCTAGATGAACAAAATATATTGGTATGTCCCCTGATCACCTATTTACAATAGCATTGTATGTTGTATACAATGCCCACTCACCGTGAAAAGAAGGGTTTCAATGAAAACATCCAACGCTAACGCAATAGGGTACTTAGTGGGTGAGAACATTTCTTTTGTTTATGTTTATCTAGCTGATCGATGGTTATATGATATTGTGATGTCACAGATTTGAAGTCAATAGCTTCTGGTTTTTTAGGGGTGGATCTTAGCAGGTAGAATAAAAATAATATAAAAAATAATATAAAAAATATGACAAAAATGTACATCAAATAGTCAACAGATATGTAATGTATTATTCATGTTCATTATTTAGATCAACCAAAGTCAACATGGGTTTTTAATTTAGTCACCCTTTAACCCTAAAAAGGCCGGGCTATTTGAGGTCTTCCTACGGACGGGGGGGGGGGGGGGGGGGGGCATTATGGCCCCCCTTAAGATCTCGGCCGATCGCCGTGAAAATTTGCACGCATGATAAGTGAAGTGCATAGAATACAACGGTAATTTAAATTTTTTGAAAAATTCATTAATTTGCATATTTATGGTAATTTATGCAAATAAGGTCATAAAATTCATATTTTTACCCATAAATCATATATTCTTCATAATTAAACTCTGGTTTTCACTACATATTTTCTTTAGAGCATTTGGAATAATAATAAGACAAAAAAAATTTGGAACAGCCAGGTTCTTCCTTATGTTTTCTACTGTTTTTATAATTTCTTATGTATTTCTTCCTTTTTTTTTACTTATGTATTATATTGTTTTTGTTGTTTATTTTATTTCTAACTATAATTCAACTATTTTGAACTCCAAAACAAAGATATAAAATGTAAACAAGACCAAATAACCAATGATATACCTCCTTTTATGAAAACTGACATTTCCATATGTTTTGTACACAAATCACGAAATTTAGCGATTTTCGGGCTGACATGCAGAGACAAAAGGTCACGTGACTTCGTTACGGTAGGTCAGATTTTCAAAATGTTTGTTTTAAAACATGCGCAAGACCCAAAAGAAAAAAGTCACCAAGCAGCGGCGCGTCAATTTACTGCGTTTTGGAGCAATAACAAAAATCGCGGAGGGGGGGGGGGGGCATTATGGCCCCCGGCCTTATTAGGGTTAACTTGAATCAGACAATAGTGTTTAATTGTGTCTGTGTAAAAACAATACTTGTTTCATACAGATCTTCTCCTTGCACCAACCGTATGATTACGATTCGGTGATGCATTATGGAGCACATGACCATAGCCGAGGCAAGGTTCAAACCATTATCACCAAGGGGGGCCAGTCCATTGGCCAGCGGAGGGGACTCAGTGTGGGGGATATTCTGCAGGCTAAGCTGTTGTACCGGTGCCATGATAAAGGAGGTAACCATGTCAATAATGATACCAAAGTTTGTTTGGTGTATACGTTTATTAATGTTGCAATTCATGAACAGTGGCGTATAGGAGTGTGGGGGGGGGGGTAGAGAGATGGCTCTTGTGCCCGACCCCGCCTTTTTGTTGTTGTATTGTTGCTTACTTGTTAGTTATGATTTGTTTTTCCCACAGATTATTGGGGCTCTGCCTGCCCCCTGCCGCCCCTGGGCCCTTCAAGAATCTGCTTACGTGCTCGTATGTTGAAGCCCCCCCCCCCCCCCCCCCCCCCCACTCCCTCCCACTTTAGATACATTCTTGCTACCCACTTGTCATGACCAATCAAGATTAGCTTCAGACGGGTGTTTAACATCGATGTTCGTCACAATGAACACTTTCAGATCACTATAGCATGTATGTATATTTGGAGCTCTGTTTATATCCAAAGCATTTTTTTTCTAGGAAAGCTTATTTTCGAATAAACATGTTAGCACATACCGTATGGTAAGGAACCTATTTTGTTGACAATAATATTATTATAGTTCAGCTGACATACTAATTCAATTTGTTTTCCTGTAAGAGGTTAACGTATTTATTTTGAATAAGTTAAAAATGACCGATGCAAAGCTATGACGCATTATTACGATCATTAACAATGTACTAGAATATTGAGTACGTGTTATTTTCTACATAATATTATGTTGGTACGTCACTCATTCCCATGCAGTATGCGGCGGCACGCTCTTCCATGCAAAAGGCTTCATCCTCTCACCGTCCTACCCACAGTCTATGGCTCCAAACGTGTCATGTGACTGGTCCATCGCCGCACCGGAAGGGGGCGCCCTTAAATTACAGTTCCTTGATGTTCATTTACCGGGTAACGTGACATTTTTAATCAATTGTAATAATGTTCCTTTAAGAATAATTTTAATCACTACTAGATATTATCATTTATAGATATACTATCGATGACACACAATTATTCTTGAGGCGAATTGAAACGTCTTTTTGTTGTGTGCGCTCTCAGAAAATTGCTATTGGACATAATTATCGTACAAAATTGGTTGCGTGAAAGAAAATGCTGTAAATATTTATTTAATCATTAGTGTGAATATGCCATGTCTGTGTGTTGGAAGTGGGGGAAATTTATTAAACTTGACCTGTAACAACTACCTTGTTGTCGATTCCCAAATCATGTAGAATCCGATGACGGTAAATGCGATGATGCTTACATTGAGGTCCGCGAGGGATTGGGCGAACTAGCGCCTGTGATTGGTCGATTCTGCGGCAACAAGAAACCTCCACCCATCTACACCGATGGTGGCGTGCTTTGGGTTCGATTCAAGTCCGGTTCTAAGCGGTATCGCAAAGCGTCCGGGTTCGCTGCACGATATCAATCGGTGTGTAAGTAATGTTCGTGTAGTTTTGTTCTTTGTACAGTTATCAGAATAAATATGATTATCATTCACCATTAGTTTATGATCTAACCGATATACGTATAAGATGCTCTGTTGTATATATGTGAACAAAGTGTAGAGAACATGACTTTTTTAATTTTATTTATTGACATTTATTTTTAACAGCCGATTGGTAGCAGGAAACAGAGAACATGCCAAAAATATTCATGTAATAAATAATATTATTTGAACCAGACTTATCTTAGTTTTTAAATAATATTTTTGCCAGAATGTATTTATTTTTTTTCAGTAAAGGAGTTGAAAAGAAAAGTTTTAAGGATATTGTCTCGCATACGTACATACACATTTGTATGTCATCTTATGGAAAACATATTGTTTTTGTTTATATTTCACTTACAGCATTCTACAGGTACCACGAGGCAACACGTGGCCTAATCAAAAGTTTAAACTACCCGCTATCCTTTCCACCCGACTCAATCACCTATTGGCTTATCACAGTCCGTGAAGGGTTCATCGTACTTTTACGGATAAACGAGCTCATCATACCACTCGTCAAGCGCACAGGTTGCCATGGAAATTATCTCATGTTGATTGACGGGCCTACGAGCCAATCAAAACTCATCTCCAAGATCTGCCAGCCGCAGAAGCGCGTGGGCGTGGCGTCTTCAGGCCCCGCCCTCCGGTTAGAGCTCCACTCGTCGTGGAGGAAGAAGAAGAAGATGGAAGGCGCCCTCACCAGGTTCCTGGCCAAGTTCATAGCAAGAGGTGAACTTTAGAAATTATCATTCATTCACGTAGTCAGCAAAATCCAACTCGTTATGGAGTTTCCTTTAATATTATGATGTTTAGAAATCTTAATTCATTCACGTAGTCAGCAAAATCCAACTCTTGATGGGGTGTCCTTTAATAGTATGATCTTTAGAAATTTTCATTCATTTACGTAGACAGCAAAATCCAATTCGTTAAGGGTCTCCTTTAATATTATGATCTTTATAAATATTCATTTATTCACCTAGTCAGCAAAATCCAACTCTTGATGGGGTGTCCTTTAATAGTATGATCTTTAGAAATTATCATTCATTTACGTAGACAGCAAAATCCAATTCGTTAAGGGTCTCCTTTAATATTATGATCTTTATAAATATTCATTTATTCACCTAGTCAGCAAAATCCAACTCGTTATGGCATTTCTATCCACTAGGAATTAGTGAGTGAAACAACAAACAGAAGAGATAGACTGATTTTTCGGTCTATCATTCACGGTACTTGTCAAAGCTCAATTTGATACATTTGTACTGTTCTCGCATTGTGACTAATAGCTCAGAATTCACAAAGAATGTTTATGTAAACATGGTCAAACATGGTAAACAAGTTCGTACATTTCAGCAACACCGAGAGGCCGGTACATTTGCTAAGGATCCAAAACCAAGGTCTATGTTCTCGGGTGGTAACATGTATCTGGTTTCGCTGGATAGCAAGCACTTATATAGGTTTTCCCGGTCAATTTCGCTATTTTCTCATGCAATTTCATATAAGCAGCATTCAATTTCGTCTAATCCACGCTTGGATCGACATATCGTCATTCAAAATCGTTTTTGGTCATTCATTTTGAGTAAACGAGCGACCAATTTCACACTTGCGCCATTCTATTGTAAGCGATAGGCACTGATTTTCGTCAATGGGCATTCAATTTCATCTCTAGCAGTCTCGGGTCTCATTTCGGTCATTCAATTTCGCGCATAGGCAAACAAGTTCATTACATTGGCATTCAAATTAAAAATATGCAGTGGACATGTTATGTAACATAGTGGTACATGTATGATATAGAAAACATGATGGAAATTAAAAAAATGGTGAACAAAAATTATGATACAATAACAATCACATGACAAATAACATCATGTGATGAAATTACATTATGAACTCGCATGATGACGGTTAAGACAAAATGATGAACGAATGAATGTACAAATAAGAAAATACAGATTACATAATTGAACATCAAACAGATCTAGACAAATGTGACCGAGGAATATCGAAAAGTGAAGATTCAATGTTAAAAAGTATATCTAAAAAATGAAAAATATAGCCCGATGAAATAATGGTTGAGACTATGTAAGAAAAAAGGTGAATGTGTGTGCGTGTGTTTACGTGAGCGTAACCAATTGCGTACCCAGGATTTGTTCAAGGGGGGGGGGGGGGGGGGGGGGGGGGGTATTTATTCAGAAAAATGTTCTGTCAGCGGGGGTGGGGGTAGTCGTACAAGATTTCCGAAGCCGGCACCGCGAATTTACGACATTTTCAAGACCGAGACCAGGTCCGGTCCACAATTTTCGAGGTCGAGACCAAGACCAAGTGCTTGAGAATCCTGTGAGGGTGTGTGTGTGTGTGTGTGTGTGTGTGTGTGTGTGTGTGTGTGTGTGTGTGTGTAGGGGGGGGGGGGGGTAGTCGTAGGCAATTTTCAAAGCCGAGGCCGGAAATGTTCGACATTTTTGAGGCCGAGACCAGGGCTATGCGCACTTTTCGAGGCCCGAGACCAGCGATAATGACGGTCGAGACCGGGGGGGTTGAACCCCCAACCCTCCCCCTGAGTACGCCTATATGTGCGTAACTATGTATGTGGTTGTATAAATAAATGCAGTATGTTTATTTGTGAATACGTGTGGATGTTTTTTTGTGTAACTTAAATTGAATGAGCATGTCTGGAAATTGGTCACCCATTGACGAAATTGAATGCACAAACGAGCGATTGTCAAGCTTGCCGTATTAAATTGAATGCCCATTTGTTGAAAATAGTGCCCAATGATGAAATCGAATGCCCATTTGCGAATTTGAAGTTCGCGATTTGACATTTGGGTGCCCATATACGAATATGCATGCTCGGAATATGAATTTGAATGACCAAAGCTACCTCTCCACGGCAATTTGACGAAATTGAATGCACATAAAACGAATTTGGGTGCGTAATGTGGGAAATTGGCCGGGAAAACCTTTAGTATAGGCATCATAAAAAAGGTTATCAAATGCTATGAGTGTGTATGTTTTATTTCATTTTTTAAATTCTGGTTTGTGATGTTTGTTTTTCAGATTTAAACGAATGTCGGCTCAATAACGGTGGTTGTGCTCAGGCGTGCAAGAACGTGGCGGGACACTACGTGTGTGGGTGCAGGCACGGATACCACATCGCACCTGACTTCCACAACTGTACAGGTGAATCTGGAGGGGGGGGGGGGGGGTCTTAAATAATAATGATAATAATAGGTTCGATTTATATAGCGCCTAATATGATACAATATCATCTCTATGTATACGCGCTGTACAGGAACGGGATCATGTAGCATTGTCAACATTAACGAATGAAGAGCTTAATTCTAAAGGGTACCACTACCCAAAAATAATATTCTTATTATAGAAAGGTACCATCTTTAGTATTCCATTCCTTCAACAAATTCACAAAAATATGTTTTCAGAAAAAAATATATAATTGGAAAACGCATCACCATTCTCAACCATGCGTTCATGCGGTCTGAATTGCGTAGACTATATGCGTGCAGAGCCAGAGCGCACTGTGCAGAGCGAATGAATCACCCGGGAATCTATTGACGTACGCGTGAAAGCATTGGCGCACTCGCAAATGCTTGGCCCGTATGGAACCAAGAAATAGCAGTGGTTCCGTAAGTGGTGGAAATTAATTGCTTTGTTTATGAATTACACAACCCTTTGCAAAATGTTGGGTATCTATTTGATATCACAAAACGGTACCAAAACATATAATAATGTGTTGTCCTTTGCCTGGTGGTCCCCTTTAATTCTAAAAGGCGCTAAATCAACTCGTTTTCAAATTGAGAGAGAAGCATGTGTCTGTGTCTAACTGTATTCACATGCCTAAGAGAATATGGCAATGGATCGTTCGATAATTTGATTTTGATCAATGTTGACTTTGTTATACAATTTGGATTTCTAAATAATATCGATATCTAAATTTGTATAAATTAAAAGTTGATTAATAGTAAATATATTATCCATTGCGGATATAGTATCGGAAATAATATCGCTAGTGATATTCGTTTGTCTCGCAATGTATGTCAACTATGATCTTTTAGATTCCTAGTTGACATACATTGCGAGACAAACGAATATCACTAGCGATATTATTTCCGATAAAAGTTGATTGTTTGCCTTTTCGAACTAAGCCCTTCAAACTGATTGATTGAATAATGAGAGGAAACAGTTTTTTTTTTATATTTATATGTTTTATTGAGTCAACAAGATCATAATATTTACAAACGATTGAGAAAGATTAGGAAAATTACAGGCAAAATCAAATATGAATCAAGAAAAAAAATAAAAAGTACACAAAATTACAAACACTGGCAGTAAATGCAGCTTGGGAGAGCAACCACAACAGAGAGGAAACAGTTTATCCGGTGGCACATATAAAAAACCGTCAATGATCGAGCTAATAAATGCGACTTATGATAGCAAAACCCGGCACTTGTCCGTAAAAATTTTAATGTCGATTTTCATACCATTACAAAGGCCTCGTCACAAGCTTTCATTTGATGCTTTGTTTTTATAATTGGTCAATAATTTACGAAGATATGATCGTTTCAATTTTACAATCATAGGTCTTTTACACACATTGGGTGAACTTAAAATGCCCATTTCTTCAAAACATGGATTACCGACAAGTGCCGGGTTTTGCTATAGCTGGTCACATAATGTTCCAAGATGTGAAACGGTTAAACTTGTGCATAAATTACTGTATTTTAGTCCAGACAAATGTTATGCCACTCACGAAAATTACGGCCGTTGTGTATGAGTTGGTGTTGGTATAGTGGTGATGATGCATGGGGTTGCGAACGTGACTGAAGTAATTAAGGATATTTCAGAATGAATGACAATCAAATCAATATTACATGACTTTTCTCGTAGTTTATTTTACAAATATTTACAATTTCAGGTGACGACTTAATCAGGTGAAATTAATATTCTGGCTGTTAGATTAATATTTGTATAGTATACGTAACTGGATTGCACATGCTTTTTGTTGTTGTTATTAACCATTTTATTTAAAAACATTATTGTACATAACATATTATAATACGAGTGGTTTACGGGTACACCATGTGAGATGGGTGGATTGGTAAGCCCTGAAAAGGACTATGGTAGTCCTAGAAAGGACTGTTGGTGTAGTTCTGAAAAGAACTGTTGGTATTCTTTCTAGGAGAGTTCTAAAAAGAACTGTTGGTAGTCCTAGAAAGGACTGTTGATAGTCCTAGAAAGGACTGTTGGTAGTCCTATAAAGGACTGTTGGGATAGTCCTGAAAAAGACTATATTATTAACATATTATATTTAGGTATTCACATTTCACAATTTATAGTAGTGGGTCAAACTGTCTAGTAACGTCATTAAAAATAATATATTTCGACGATATGGGTACCATCACCCAAAAATAATATTCTTATAAATAAAAGGTAACTTATTTAGTAGTCCATTCCACCAACAAGTTCACAAAATATGTTTCCAGAAAAAAATATATAATTGGAAAACGCATCACCATTCTTAAAGGGACTTAATAACATTGTCCAAATCCTCAAAATAAAATTTTAATTCTAGCGGTTCCCGTATACCTTGTTGTATTCGTATTAACAATAAAATCATGGGACAGGTTTCGGTTTTTCAAATTTCCCTTTCGTTACAAAGATATGTATGATTGAAGTATTCAGATAAGAAAAACTCCGGGCGAGTTTTTATTCCGTGTACAAAGTGAGTGCAGTGAGTTACTGAATATCACTTTGCATTTTCGCTCATTACTTGGCCATACAATGTCCATTTGACTTGAAATTTTCACACAATACCCTGTGGACATATGAGATAACAACAATATACATTGCACCAACCATTCATCACTTTTTGCACATGTCAACAAAGTTACTAGATCCCTTTAAGCATGCGTTCATTGTTCATGGGTCTGCATGTAGAAAGAATGCTTTATCCAGAGCGAACGAATCGTCCGGGATTCTAATTATGTCTCCAAAAGTACGCGTGAATAGCAATGGCGCACTCTCAAATGTTTGGCCAGTACGGAACCAGGATATAATAGTGGTTCCGTAATTGGTGGTAATTAAATTGTTTAGTTTATGAATTACACAACCTTTTGCAATATATTGGGTATCTATTTGAAATCACAAAACGGTGCAAAAACATATAATTATGTGATGTTCTTTGCCTGGTGGTCCCCTTTAATTGTAGAAGAAACATATAAATGGCTAAGTTATACAAGGTTATTTTAATTTTTTTTAAGCAGCCGTTAACACAAGAGGGTGCCCTCTTGACACATGGGTGTATTCTGAAGAAAACAAATTATGCTAAAATCTGTTGTGTCTTCGTCACTAAAATATGTGTAGCCAAATCGGTATTCTGAAACTGTACCACATTAACGTCGGTTAGCTACAAAATATCACAGTGACATAAAGATACAACATATTTTAATTTAAAATCCTTTGAGAATGCACCCCTGAATGTTTCACCCATATGTCCTTTCAACAAATTGCCAATGTGATTCTTGGTAACAATTACGATTCAATAAAAGATCATCAAACACAGTTTAAAAGCCACTTTGCTGAATTTACGACAATGTGTAGGCTTTATAAACATTTTTTTCAATTATCCACAATATTTTTGGACCTCACATTTAGTCTTATCGGATGTTTGTTTGGATATTTTAGCCGTTTCCAAACCGATTTTGACCAAAGAAAGTGAACGTTGTCTTTGAAATCATGTGCCATTTCGAATATTACACTTTGTCATAACCTCACAAATAAATACATTTTAAAGCGTTCTCTAAACCGAAAATATCCCATCCAGTGAATGTTGAATAATTTATAATCATATATATATTTTCAATTGCAGACTTCAACGAATGTGAGAAAGATAACGGTGGATGTTCTCACACCTGCTTGAATACAATCGGCAGCTTCCACTGCGCCTGTCCTCTGGGATATCAACTAGCTCCAGAAAACCCGTTTCGATGTGTCGGTAAGTTCGAACAGTTTTTGCGGAGGTCTTTTTACAAGGACATCTTGTCTGGTTTATATTCGTCATTCGTTTTATCACCCCAAGAACTAATGAAATATAAAATTGCAGTCCAAGTGTATTTAGACAAGTGATAAATAAATGTAGAATGTTAAAAGGCTAAGGTTCCTGTACTTTTCAATTTGATTTGTGTATAACCTTCAGTAGGACGCTTGCGTCACTTAGGTGCCATGACATATAATTATGTAACCATAAGTGATGGTCAAGTGATTGAAAGTAGGACAACAAAAAATAAATGAATACTTACCCGCTTTTAACCCATTCACCGGGGAAACATACAATTCCATGATGAACTCCGAGGGGATATCTAATATTCCATAGACAAGAAGTTTTCGAACAAGATCTCGTCATTCGAATCAATGATAATATTTGGGCATCATGGGTGGAATTCACAAATGAGGTTTGTACAAACCATGGTTCAAACCATAGTTTACATCTATGGAGTGCCATTTGTAAACTGATAGAGAAATAATGTAAACTCCCAATGATGATGTTACACATTTACTGAATGCACCAAATAAATGTTTGTCTTCTCAGATGGTGAAATTTGCTGATTAGCAAGCTCTAACAGTCATATAATTAGAAATTATAAATTGGTTTACTTGTATACAAGCAACACTCCACAGATGTAGACCATGGTTTAAAACATGGTTTGTACAAACCTCCTTTGTGAATCCGGGCCAAAATGTCTAGAAGGATGAAATGATCAGCGAATGTTTCTGTTATTCACTTTCGTAATGCATTAAGAGTATGTCATATATAAAACGATCGAGGAAATTATCATCTGTTAGACAGCGGGAAGTAGCCTGTATTTGACAAACCGCATATCAGTGACTTTAGTGTCCATACACTAGCTCTCCTTCGCCGGGTGTAGAGTCGCATGAACGGTTGCCACGGCAACACGCATCGCATCCCTGAGACCCTTACTCAAGATTACGTCATTCCCAATCACTCTGGCAAACTGGCGAGTCCCTGCAGCGTTTATCCATGACAGCAGCGTCTTCACATCGGCGTAGGCGACGGTGGATGTATCGAAGTCGTGGCCCAACTCGTGGTCCAGCTTGGCAAGGAGTTCCTGGAGCTCTAGAAACATCGATTCCGTCAACGCGAGTCGACGAAGGATCGCCTTTCGCGCGCGCTCATTGTCGATCAGTAGCGAACCATGCGTGACGTCACAGTCGGAGTTGCTCGCACTGCTATCCCTTGTCGATTCAGATGACGATCGCGGAGATGTCGTATTCGAAACGCGACTGGCTCTGGACTTGCGACTCAACCGCCGGTTGACGAGTCTGTCAAAGATTTGGAAGAATTGCCACATGTAGGTAGACATCGATTCCTTGGATATCAGCTCGTTGGGTGTATCTGTTAACGCGAAACCACTATCAACTTGCCCAGGGATGGAATAACTCAATTTATCGTTTTTGTCCAATGTATAACGGTTACGTTCGATTTTGTGTGGATGTATAGCTTGCCCAACACGTTCAGAGACAAGGACTTTCTCTGCAAGTGGACCCTTCTCTTTACCAAGCTTTAGACCTGCTTCGAAAATGTAATCATCACCGAGTTGTTTGTTTCTTACTATGTAGGTTCTCTCCATATCATTATCTCTGACCGGGATTTCAATACGCTCGCAAGCAACGCTAGTTCCGTTAGGAAATGAATCACAGTCTTCCTTTCTAAAATCATCGAAAGATGAACATGACCACCGGTCTGCTTTGTGAAGAGTCTCATCCATTATGCCACTCAAATAAAGACTTCCCAGTCGTTCCCCAAGATTCCTTGATAAACACTTCTCATCAGATTCAACTTCAAGCCTTGCTGAAAATTCGTTGACGTCCGAGGGATCAAAGGCAATCTCCTCGAAGGGAGATACTGACTTTAAAGTTGTGTCCCTGATGTCATCTTGTAAGCTGTGTTCGGGCAAGTCACCCGCACTAGTTAACGGTAGATCGTCAGGCAAAGGCGAATCTTCTTCCAGGAGTGTCGTGTTTGTTTCAATTGTGTCACTTACGAGACTCTGAGTATCTTTACTTTGAGCAGAAGATAATTGACGCAGAACTTGATCAGATAGCAGCCGACTGTGACGGGTTTCTCGGTCAACCAGTCGGATGTGACGGGTTTCCTGATCAGGCAGTACGGTGTAACGGGTTTCCTGATCAGGCAGCAGACCATGTCGGGTTTCCATATTTGAAAACGAGGTGTGTGCTTCTTCGTCTGGAATCACACCTTCACGTGGTTCATTACCAGAAAACAGGGGGTGATGGGTTTCCTGGTTATATGTCAGGCTGTGACGGGTTCCCCGGTCTGATGCGAGACCTTGGCGGGTGCCATTCGAACCGTCTATACTTGTTTCACTGCCAGAAAGCATACTACGCTGTACGGACGTCTGAGAGATACGTACACTCCGCTCTATCCTTGTTGCTATCCGTAGGTTGGCGTGATCTGGGGTTTGCCTTTGCGAGGATTCGTCAAGGAGATGGCAGTGGTTGTCCTCTATCTGAGTCCTGAGGTCTGTCACGCTGTCATTCAGGAGAATAAAGTCATCCTGAAGATTGTTCAGACGCCGCTCGACACTGCAGCACTTATCCACGTGGACCCGCAGATGAGATGTCAGCTCGGTGGCTCGTTGTTTGACCCGAGCCAACTCCGAATCCACGCAGTCAATGCGATTCTCGAGGTTTCTGTAGTCGCGATGAAGCGTATGCCAGTCTCTTTCTAGCGGGGCATCATCGGCATTACAATTGGTAACAACGTCGTCATCATTAGGTACAACACCGTCGTCATCATTGGGTACAACGCCGTCATCGTCGTTGGGTACAACACCGTCACCAAAGCCGGTGTCAGCAGAGACAAGATCTAATTGTGACAAACTTGACGAAGACATGACTGCTCTGTTGTGTGCACACTATGAGAGCCGAGTATGCAAGTGAACATACAACATACAGTAGGCTGTGTTGAAAACATGGGATACATGGGAGTAATCTCCTTCGCTGTAATATTAATGGTTCTAATTATCGCCCCACTTCAATAATAGATAATCTGAATAATGTATTCAGGTCGCAAATTGTATCGATGTTTCATCCTTTGTAGTGTTGTTAAGTTCTTGAATGCCAATTATACGTTTGTTTCCGTGTGTGTTTTGATATTTGAACATGCATGGGCATACAGTCAGGAAGCGGGCATCGTACAATCAAAGGTTTACTCTGCCTTCCATTACCGCGAGCACATGTTGTGTGTAATACATTGGTGGTCTATACGTGGGTCGGCATATGGCGGGTTAGCTTTTCCTGTTCGCACATGTCGCGCTTCACAAAACACCTGTTGATAGGCAAACGGGTTTGTTACCATGGAGTTCCCATTTTAATTGATATAGAAAGTCGATGCCTTCATTTCCATACGAGTAAATAATTCATTATATCGATTGGTTTATGTGGGGTTTGGGTCATAACGCTGACTAACAAAGGTAAACTGAAAAGGGTGTAAGTTAAAACAAATTTGTGCAATTGGAAATTATTATAATGCATATTCTGGAAAAAGTACGTGTATAATAGTATACCCATGTATAGTATGAAATAGTATGATAAATGTTTTGCTTTACAAACCATACAATCATGTTTATAAGTTATTTTAAATCATGTCAATTAATTGTACTACGATACTTCGATAAACAGGATATTATTTTACAATATTGGTATCAATTGTAATGTATTTGATTATGTCTAAATAAAAACAACAAAAAGGCATTTCCAGCAGCATGGCATTTATCATATTAAGCATCAAGAAGTCACGATTAAAACAAATCTAAACCTGTATATCGCAAGACGAATACAACTGGAGGTGAAGTGTTTCAAGAACTAATAACCAATCTAAACCTGTCTATCGCAAGACGAATACAACTGGATGTGAAGTGTTTCAAGAACTAATAACCAATCTAAACCTGTATATCGCAAGACGAATACAACTGGAGGTGAAGTGTTTCAAGAACTAATAACCAATCTAAACCTGTCTATCGCAAGACGAATACAACTGGATGTGAAGTGTTTCAAGAACTAATAACCAATCTAAACCCGTCTATCGCAAGACGAATACAACTGGAGGTGAAGTGTATCAAGAACTAATAACCATGCTCCGTGTACTTACCCAGAAACCAATATGAATTGAATCGATTCACCGTAATTTTTAATCGATCATGATGTCGGACAGCGATCGATGTGAAAAGTCACACATTATTGGAAAGAACAATGTGATAATAAACACGATGTGAGGGTTATTGAAAAGGGGATTTATTTTCCTTGAGCGCATTATATGAGCTAGAACAAGAAATTTGGGATTTAATATAGATATACGTCTTTACTTGGATCATTAGCCTATACTAATACTATGATCTTTCCCATTGCGTACGTGGCAGATGCCAGTTGTATATTGCACACGTTTTATACAGCATGTATTTATATCCCTTTTGTGTTTGTGTTGTCCATTTAACCATTTCCCATTAGAATGTGTAGCACCTTGAAGTATATAATAATAATAATAAATTGTATTTATATATAGCGCCTAATGCAGAACAGACTCTAAGCGCTTATTATTATCCCTGGTCATTTGGTACAGTTAAGACCCGCACAATTATCTTGTACACATTATCAACCCCCGGGGAGCATACTAGCCGCGGGCAACCATATATACTTTTTGCATGGTCTTGAAAACATAGAGAACTAGGTTCCCATCATACCTTGTTGTTTTATTCGTTATAACAATAGAATCATGCGACATATCAGTTTTTGGTTAGGGGGAAATATTTGCACAGGAAAGGCCCGGTCGGTCACATGTCACCGGATAGCGTAAACGGATGCCCGACGGGGATAAATATTTTCAATCCGTTCGTCTTCGTTCGTATGCGTTTCTTGTCCGTTCCTTGTCAGGCGATACGTTGTTCCATCCGGCGGAATATTTGGTGCATGAATCAGTGGAGACGACTTTCGCCACCGCATCATTTGATTACGCAGACTTTCTATTTGTCGGGCATCCGTTTACGCTATCAAGTGATATGTGACCTGGGGGGGGGGGGGGGGGGGGGGTGTTTCACAAAGATCCTAATTTTAAATTTACTCTAAGTTGGACTTATTAATTATGGTGAGTCATATGTAGCTTTGGAATACAATTTATTCATAAGCAAAAATGCAAGTATTTTGGAGTTTTCATAAATGTTACATCAAAAACATGAAATCTCCTTTAAAATAGAAAATATTGATGATTTGAATCGACATTATTTGTGTGTCTTTCAAAAATGATTTTTACCAACAATTCAAAGAAATCAATGGCTTTCCATACTTTTGAAGTCCAACTTAGAGTTAAGTTAAACTAAGGATCATTGTGAAACATCCCCAGGCTTAGTAAATAAACCACGGAGAAAGGGATGTTTCTTCGACGAGAACTACTTTTTGCATTGCGGGTATGTACGTTTCAGAAAACGCAATTAAATAGGAATAACATCATGGCAACATTTTTAGCATTTCTGATGTTATACATTCAAACTATTAGCCCAGTCGGCAGGCTGATCAGAGTAAACCACATGAATTATTTATATATCTTTTAAAGTGAAAGCTATGTTGATACATTTTATCCAACATGTTTACAATTATTACAATAATTGTAGAATACTACTCTGCTCAAATAATATACAAATAGCATAACCGTGATGATTCTTATAAAACAAAAACAAACAACACAACAACATTCGTTTGATGAATTTCAATCTGTGTCCATCCTTGTGCATGGGTAGAACATGTCATGTGGCATCGGTTCTGGTGACATCACAACTACTCCGTTCAAATCAGTGTTAGCTTGACCCTTTTGTTTGTATTATTGTGAAAAAATGATTGAGTGTGTCAAGTAATGATTATGGTTAGTAAGGGTGTTCGTAACTACATTGCAATCCAGCTCTGTTTGGGTAGAACATGTCATGTGATGAGGGTTGTTGTGACGTCATGATGACTAAGTCATTCAAGCCTTGTCCTCGATTCTTGTAAAAGGGTAATTCGTCTGCATGGGTTAATGGCACTGTTTCGTTATAGCGTTCCATGGCTACATAGTAACCCAGCTTTTCGGGTAGAAGAGGTCACGTGATAAAGGTTCTGGTGACGTCATGACTACCTCCTTTAAGTCGTTGAGTCTCAGCTTGATCTTCTCCGCTTTGTCCTTCATGGCGGCCAGTTCAAGCTCCATACTGATCAGCTGCAAATCAAACGTAGGAAATAGTGCACATTCTTAAAGGGATCCAGTAAAGTTGTCAACATGTTAAAAAAAAAAAATTATGACTGGTTAGTGGTTGATGATGAAAATGATCTCATATGTACACCGAGTTATGGGTGTAAATGTCATATTAAAGGGATCTACTAATATTGTCTAAATTCTCACAACTTACTTGGAACTTAGCAGTTCTTTCATACCTTGTTGTATTCGTATTAACAATAGAAGCATGTGACAGGTTTGGGTTTTTCGGATTTCCCTTTTGTTAAAAAGATATTTACGATTGAAGTGTTCAGATATTAACCTATCCACTGGATAGTCGTAACCGTGTACAAAGTCAGTGCAATAAGTTGCATTTTATTTTAAAGGGATTTAGTTACATTGTATCAACGTACCAGTCATCACTTTTTGAAAATGTCAGCAAAATTAATAGATTCTTTAAATGAAAGGTCGATAAATTATTAAAATGCAAAATGAAATTGGCTAACACATTGCACTGACTTTGTTCAGTTAATCGTTATTCGGAAACTGTGCACATTTAGAACACATGATCTGACTTACACTCAATACAATCGATTATATCTCGTTCTGCAACGGGGCCTTAGAATATTGTTATATTCATAGGGGCATGTTATCGTCGACATGCTGTCATGGTCGTTGTAGCGGTAACTAGCCGATTAGTCTATACAACCATTTGGTGTAGTTTCCATTTGGTCTACTAGACAATTATACATTCAGGGGCTTATGGTTATAATTAAGGATTATGATTAGGGTTAGGGTTAGGTTTTAGGTTAAGGATCGTGTTTGGAGTTGGGGAAATTGGAGGTAAATGCATTAGGTAGTAGACCAGATGAGTGTAGACCAAGCGAACATAAACCGTTGTACCTTCCTTACCAAAGTCTGACTGTAAGTTGTATAATTGCTTACATTTCCTTCCATGTGACCGTTACTAGCATGACAAATGAGACAATGTATGTTGATGTTGCTGTTATTATTTTAGGCAATCAATCAGACTACTGTTGTCATGTTTACAAGTATCTTACCCTATATAGTCGTGTATTCATGAGGGGCATTGTGTCGTCGATCTGTTGCTGCACCTCATCAAAGTCTGACTGGATCTTGTTAAACCTCTCTTCCCTCTCACGTGACCGTTTCTCTACATCCTGAATGGCCCGTTGTGTAAGGTCGGTAAACTTCATTGTGGCGGCAAATTAAACCTACGAAAACATCAGGTTATTAGAATGAACCATTACTAACAGTGATCTAGTAACGTTGTACACATCCTCAAAACCTAGCTGTTCCCACATTATATCCGTATAGCAAATATAAACCTGAAACAGTCGTTTGTTTGTTCACAATTTTATTTCCATTATAAAGATATCTATACGATTGATGTGTAAAGATTGATAAATAACCCGTGGATAAGTACTGCATGCTGTGTACTAACATTAACAATTCATGATAAATAGACGATAAAATTTACGTCCACTTTTGTAAACGATCAATTTATCGGTGTATTCAACAATTATGTTGATAAAGAAATTTAATGTTATGCTAAATGTCTCTTATCGTGCGATCTCCTCGTTTCTCCTAAAATGATAAAATTATTGTATACCACATAATAATGATAATCCCAATATTTGTTATACCACAACATGCGGAGTAGATTGTTGCTAGTCATTTAAATCTGTCAAAATTACTTAAAGGGATAGTTGAGTTTTGGTATTGAGGGCGCTACTCAAAATAATTGTTTTTGTGAGATGATGAAAAACTAAGTGTCAAATTCGAAAGACATTAATGACAGAATAAACTTGATTTTATCAAAATTGGTTCAGAAATTGCTGAAATATCCATAAACATAACCATTCGTAATAAATGTGGGGCACCACATGTATTCGTCAATTTTGAACCAGCCGTTAAATTTTTTTTTTAATGCTTCCTCTTTTCAAAAATGTACTAAAGTGTTTTTTTATTAGTTGTTGATAATCTCTCTGTCTAATCACTACTTCAACATAATATCACATGCACAATATTTTATTCAAAAGGGTTGAAACCGATGATTGTTCAGAGAGCGCCCTCTTGGGTTTAAATGGCTCTTTTTGAATGATAACAGGATTTATACTTAGCTATTTGTAATGTTGTATTCCTTTCAAGCATGGTGGAGTTATAACTATTAGTTTGTAATGTAATGGTGAAGGTTTTGCTTACTGAAATTCAGTTTAACCCAAACTATATACTCTCTTTACTAGAACTCAACTATCCCTTTAACCCGTGTTATTTCATAAGTCTTTATATAGTATACGGTATTTGTGCTTATCAAATCAAGGTATGATGTATATTATGTTCATGCACAACTATTTATCATTTGGAACGTTAATTTATGAATTAATGAATATACAATTTAGTTGGCTATATATAGTATGATATGTGCATATTTGAGACATATTATTTCTACAAGTCATGAAATTGGTACATGCAATATTAGTCATCCCTCTGTTAGCTGCTCAGTCTATCAGACATGTCATATCTGCGTGCAATCATTATTAAATGGATGCCGGTAAAGTGTCTAACTCCGCGAAAATTACTTGAAGCTTCTTCGTTTCTCTTCTTCCGTGTTGTTTAGCTTATTGTAAGCGAAGAATAAAATAGGGTTAGTTTTGTTTTAAATGCCCCTTTAGTATGACGATATCTATCATTCAGCTCAAGAGCGTTAATGAACGGTCATAAACCTCATAGACGTCATACAGTAATTCGTTGTAAAAGCTGACGCATGCATATTTTCGCTTTTTTTATAACCAAGAAAGCAGCGTTCTTTTTCAATGAAACTTTCACACATCATTCGGACATATCTTACAATGATTTTGGTACATGATTGAAGTCTCAAATGTCATTTTGGGCAATATCTGACACTTTATATGTGCACCTTTAATATGATTTATGATAACACATTTCTTATTAGGGCATATAATCTAAAAACAACGAATTTCAATCTGAAACCCACCTGTATTTTTCTCCAAAAGATGTCCAAATCCAGTCCCGAGATCCCCTTGCACAGAATCGAAGTATAAACTGCTTTTGTTTTCTATTTTGATCACGTTACAAAAAAGCAAACAGGAGAATATCACCTGCTTCCAAACATATCTATTTTCAGCTCCAAAGCAATATCACATCACATCGTGGAGGACCCGTGTGAATACGATACAAGCATTGTATCGCACTTGCGGTCCATATTTCATTAATTGTTACATGTTCAATAATTTACCAGCTGATCGTTGCCTTGACAACGCGACGCGATAAGGCGGGAAGCTGTGCGCAGCCTCTCTATTATTAATTTTCCATTGTGACGTCACGTTGATTTGATGTGCGATTTGTGTTTGGCCGTCGGAATTAATCAAAATAAACTATTGATGTTTCAGATATTTCTCACATGATACATGCACTTGTAGAAATATTTTAATTTGCTAGAGTATAGCATATTAACAGAAGATAAAATAGTGATGTTATGTTGATAACTCGTAATACCGTACTTAATGATAGTACCATCAAGCAAAAAATATACTCCTGTTTTGTTATAGTAAACCTGTTAAAATTGGATGTTTAATAGGATTTGATTTTGCCTTGCCGATTGGATGTTCTTTCATTCATTTTCTGCCCAGCTCCATATCTTTATCTCCTAAAGATAATCTCAAGACTTGCTAGAGGGCATTTTGTCACCGCTAAACCATGGAAAATAAATGTACAATTAATGCAAAATTAATGTAGCCACTGCTACTGCTGAAGTCTGACAATAGGAATATTCATGATACAAGTACACAGACATGTTAGTAAATTAATTTGAAATTGTGTAATGGTCTAGAGTTCAGGTTTACAGTGACCAATTAAACGAATAGTGTGAGGGCATAATCGCCTTAATTTCCTTTTGAAACTGAATAATGTGGATATGTGCGACATCTCGTACTAATAGTGGTAGCGCCCTCATGCGGTCATGGGTAGCCATGCGTAATGTTACTATTGCCAATGTTCGTTAAAAATGTGTTTTGTTTCTCTGTAGTGAAAAAAATAAAATAAAAAACCGTCTACTTTAGACGTCATCACTTCGTATTCCGTATATTATTCATGTAGTGATCCTATAGTGATCGCATAATGTGTGCAACCACTTTAGGGCCCCGTTGCAGAAAGAGATACAATCGATTGCAAGTTGCGATTAATCGTAAGTCAGATCACGTGTTCTAGATGCGCAAATCTGATTGGTTGAAACACGTAAATATTCTGACTTACGATCAATCGTAACTTACAATCGATTGTATCCCTTTCTGCAACGGGGCCCAGGAATGATACATTAGTGGTGGTACACAAAGACAAGTAATAATAAACACCCCGTGCGCCTTGCCCTTTAGCCTATCCGATAGGCGTCGGGCTTTTTGGCAAGTACTAATCGCGTTATGGAGACGGACAACCGGCTTCTGCCACTTCTGCCACAATACAGACGGCACCTTTGCCTGCTCCTGTGAACCCCATACAGTGTTGATGTACCTTCTAAGTTTGGACCTTCTTTATCTTAATTGAACGATTGTGTGCACTTCTTTTCTCTGTCACTATGTAGATACCAATGAATGTGAGCGCGATGACATCGAGGTGTGTGATCACTTCTGCCACAATACAGACGGCGCATTTGCCTGCACCTGCGAACCAGCCTTCATACTCGCACCAGACGGACAGCAATGTCACGGTGAGACGAAACTTAATTGTCACTCAAAAATAAAAATTATATTAAAAAGTCTGTCGCATTTTAAATGTATCATAAACAGATGTTCGGTCTTTAGATAAGTAATGTAAACAAGTAAAAATCATAGCTGAGTAATTTAATTGAAAAAGGGATTATTTCGGGTTTCGAACCCGAAACCTCCAGATTGTAGATCTGCGCTCTACCACCTGGGCTGCAGAAATCCTAATGCGGTGCTTGTCCCTGAAACCCAAAGTTTGCAATGCTCGTGTAGTCAGACAATGTAGTAAACCTGACATAAACCTGAAGGATAGAAATCAACTTGGATGCGAGATTCCCAAAGTGATGCAGTTGTTTTTTGGGTATAATTAAGTAATTAAAACATATTAAGAAAACTAAGGGGTTTCATGGACAAGACCCGCGCTCAGGCGGTATAGCTCCAGTCTAGCGATCCGAAGGTCTCGGGTTCGAATTCCGGATGAATCCCATTTTCTTTGCTTTGAAAACAAGGCTAACATCGATGCTACAAAAAAATCTTTACATTAACATTTTTACAATTTGATGAAGCATTCCTACACTAATTTCTTTGAAAAAATGAGAATAAACAATAATTTCATATAATTAAAAGTAAAACGTTTGTTATTGTTTTTTATCTTGTTTAAATCCCTTTATCACCCTTTTGCTTTGTCTGCCTATCTTGCAGCTATTCCAGGCTGTGGTGGTTATTCATTCGACGATGAGGGCGTGATCACAAGACCATCTATCCCTGCCAATAACACGAACCCTATTGACTGTGTTTGGTTTATTGATGTGCCGGGGTCTGTCGCTATCCAAATCAGGTTCGGAAATAACTAGAATAATAATAATTTAGTAATCAGCAAAAGTTTGTTGTGCAACATCAGCTTAATTATCACGAAATTAAGGCGGTATACTTAAAGGCAAATGTGCACTTTAGGGGGAGATAACTTAAAGAAAAAGTAACCAATTGTATTACATGTTATTATCATACAAGGTTCATTTTTTAATTGAATATGTTACATCCATTTCATTCACCGTTTGAATCAGATTCGAGCTCACTGATTGGCCAATAAATGAGGACTGCGCAGATTACTTGACTCTCCGGGGCGAGCAAGGCCAGCCAGCTGAATATCCCACCATATGCAATCAAAACGACTCGATTAACGTCTATCACACCAACTCCAGCCGCGCGTGGCTGCATTATCACTCGGACTGGCCGCATGAGGGCGACTTTACCATAGAGTACTTTACGTCATCAGTTGGAAACGAGATTGAGGATCCGCAGCAGATATGTGGTGGTATTCTTAATGGTGAGAATGAATAAAGTTATGACCCAGTTGTAGCTATGAGGGGTAGTATACTTGCCTCTCGACAATTGACAGCAGAAATACAATGAAGAGGAACAGTGTTAAGAACATTAAACAAAGCATAATGGTCCGAATTCTAATCAGTGGCACAACTATAGTCTGAGCAAAAACGATCATCGACTACTGTCCAGTAACCAGTTAAACCGTTTTGCACCTGTGATCCATTGATGTTTGTCATTTGCCACCAGAAATACTATAATTGTTTTCTTTCTTGGTACAGTCAATCCCTCTCGTTCCGCTTAGGAATTAGGACAAAGGGCCACTTGCCATTTTAGTAATGGTATGGATAGTAATAATAATAATAAGAACAATAATAAATATAATAATACATGTAACAATAAAAAATAATTAATAATAATAATAATAATGATTATAATATATCATGGTTTTATAGAGCGTAAATTGCAATGAGCCTCTATAAGCGCCAATCTGGACAGATTTAGATTTGTTTAAAAGTCTGTTTTGTTATGAAAACGCTGTTCGTTATTTGTTTGCCTCATACTTATAATTGTCTTTTAGTTCGCAAAATTATATCCCTTCGGAGCGCCACCTTAAACAGAACTCCACTATGTTAACTTTATCCGTAATCCCCTCATCTGCCCATCTGCTGGCACGGTACTAACGCACCTCATTGGTCATTCAAAACAACTTGTCCGCTGTATCATTTTAATCTCAATTTTAATCTTAGCTAATTATTAATGTGTAATAATAATGTATAACATTTATTGTAAACCATGATATAGACGATAATTCTTCGTCCTCCTTTTGTTTTAATCTCCGCCTCGTGAAGAGACTGGGGTAATTGAGACGCCTGGTTTCCCCCATAGTTACCCGGGTAAAGTGGAATGCGTATGGCGGGCCACTAATGCCACAATAGTGAGACTTCACTTCGAGAAGTTTGATGTGGAGGAGGAGCCGACTTGCCAATTTGACTACCTTGGGATTTCAGATGGGATGGTTGGTAACGAAGACAGCGAAAAGATAGAGAGGTAAGACCAATCGCTGCTTACATAATACAGTAGTTTCCGCTAAGAATTGGGCCACATAATGTATATGTTTCGAATGGTACTTTTACACTATTTAATTTGGTACACCTGTTCAAGGGGTAAAATAGCTCTTCAAAAAGCCTCCCCAATAAGCGCAGAATAGTGGCATATAGCTACCAGGGCCTATGTGTGCCCCACCCCCATTATTTTTGTAGAAAATAAAGAAAACATAAGCGGATCATTAACAAAAACAACACCAGGTGAGCCCAATATGTTGTGCCCCCCCCCCCCCCCCCCCCACCCCCCAAAAAATGAATAAATAAATAAATAATAATAATAATAATAATAATAATAATAATAAATAAATAAAAAATCAGTCCGACCACGCTACGCCAATGGCCATTGCTGGCGGAGGCTACATTAACT
>JBAMJV010007139.1:0-16212 GCA_037951105.1 Echinarachnius parma
TAACAGAAAACGTCCCTGAGAAGGATTTTTAGGATATTGGTGTTTTCTGCCGCGTGAGGGCGCTGCTAGCAAGATTGAGAGCATACACCCCCAACTTTAAATTTTGTTTCCTCGTTTTGGATACCTTTCTCTACAATTCTCCCAAGTTTGGAGAAAATTACGTGGATTTTGAAAGAATTATGGGGATTTAAGTTTGCTATTGGACATTTTGTTGCCTATCATGGCCTTGATCCTGTAACGATATCATTCTATACTGGACGTCAGATTGTTCACCATCCCTTATAGTGTAATTTATGGCCATTATGGCCATTGTGATGTTATTACCATCATTGACAATGTTATAGTATGATTACATATTTGATGTATATTATTACCATAATTAGATTGTGATATTTGTATATTCATGTTATGGTAGTTTCATGTTATTCATGGCACCTTGGTATTGATACCCTATAATACCGCCCATATTAGTACAAATATATATAATACCATAATATTACATACATGCACAGATCATCGTATGTACTGTATTACCATGGTATTTTTTATTGTACACTAAAGTATAATGTTTTATGGGTTTTATGAGATTAAACAAAACGATTCGAATCACCGCATAGTACAGCAAAACAGTCCATTCTTCTATCGTGTGAAGTACGTGCGTAGCACATGACCTGCCTGACAAAAATCCAAGCTGGTAATCAGTAAGAAGGCTGTGGATTGTCAAGTGATTTACAACATGATCTCTGATGAATCCGTGATCTTGCAGGGTAGAGAATAGAGAGAGAATCGGAATAAATGTTAACTCAACTTTGATATAATGTTCACGAATGTGCTTTTTTTTAACACTACGCAAACAGTAAGTCAACCCTAAAAAATTAATTATACTTTCTTTAACAACAAATTGAAATCGAGGTTATGGTTGAACGGATTGGTCGCAGCTGCTGTTGAGCGTGGGGTTTCCCCCTCCAACTCTAGGCTCGTGGAGGGAGCTGTAAATAGGACAACTATACAACTCTATGCAAAATCCCCCAAAACGATAACATTTTGTCCCGGGGGCGGGGCAGTATTTCATTTTATTTAATGTATTAGTCAAACAAGAAAGGAAATGTGTTTTGTTTACACAATAGGAAGTAAATATGACGAATAGATACTGAGCGATAAAACATGAAAAATTACTCATACAATACTACGTATAACAATAACATTTCAACTATCTTTCAACAACCCCAATCTGTACCGCAAATTATACAAAGTATCGCTTCCCGGGGTGTATCAGCCTGTGGCGCAGGATTGTAATAGCGCCATCTCAGTCGGGCACGCCTTGCTTGCCAAGCTTTCTACACTGTGTTGGGGAACGGTATTCATGTATTAGGTTACAGTATGGGTGTAGTGAGGACAATGTACAAAATTGGGGAAGTTGAGTTTAGCGATCGCGCAGTATCGACGCTTTCTTGTATATCCTTTTAGCTTTATATACCTGCAGATCACACATTCTGGGTGTAAAGTTAAAGGAAATTGTACTGCTAGCAATGTGAAAGATAATAATTGTGGGGATGATTTTAAGAGCGCCTTTTACAAGTGTATAATGAACTAAATTTGTCGAACCGGCTTAGATAACGTGAATAATGTAATTTCAATAACACGATTTGGTTGTCAAAATAACACCACATTACATGAAACTCTTTAATAAATGACCATGCAATAATTAATTAATATTGATATGGCTCTTT
Source organism: Echinarachnius parma (assembly GCA_037951105.1). NCBI lineage: Eukaryota > Metazoa > Echinodermata > Echinoidea > Clypeasteroida > Echinarachniidae > Echinarachnius > Echinarachnius parma. The sequence goes on from JBAMJV010007139.1 coordinate 1,731, forward strand.
TTATAACCGTGTCTTTTCTATTTAAAAAAATACGATTATGTACTAGTTTCGCTTCATCATACTAAAATATAATAGGCACTTGTGAACAAAGAGTATAAACCGTCAAAACCGACTCACAAGTACATGATTTATGATTCTCGAAACAAGTAAGATATGAAGGGCCTACCTGTCTAATAAGTCTCCTCTAAATAGACAACACATGGCTTCAATGGCGTAGTTATACTTGGGACACAGGAATACGTACCCCAATGCCTTTAAAGGATTTAGTAACTTGCCAAAATCTTTCAAATTTACTATATAGGAACACTAGCAGTTCATATAGCTTGTTGTATCGCATTACCAATATAAGAATGTAACAGCTTTCAGTTTTCCAAATTTCTTTTCCTCTATGAAGATGTGTTTGATTGAGGTGTTCAGATTTTCACAATCACTCATGCAGAGTATATTTCATAAATATCTCAGAAATGCACATTATCAACCACTTTGCTAGTTTGGGCACATGTAAACAAAGTTACTAGTTCCTTTTAACACATGAATACACGAGGGTAAAAGGGAAAATATATGAAATATACAATGTATCTCACCTCATGTGTTTGTATACTCACGCGACGCCACATTCTGCTTCAACCCAGACGATGTGGGCTTCCTTGGGTTTTGGGCTTTGTGCTATCAATGATTATATTTTGACAGTTCATAGAAATGCAATCTTTTGGTAATACTGTATTCTTTTTTGAAGTTATTTTTCATAAATGCATATTATTTTACCTTCTATCTAATAATGTAGTAATCGAATTTGTATTTGACCCTGAAATTGCAACCTATGCACTATTCCTTATTGTCAGATTTTGTTTTCTTTCTTACTTCATAATTTTGTTTCTGAAGCAAACTCTAGAATGAAAGGAAACCCCTTCGTGAAAATTCTTCACCATCGCACCGTGGGGAAATAAGCACAAGATTGACATCTTTAATGTGTTTTCTATTTTACCAGTGTAATTACACATGATTTATATAAATAAACTATATTACCTCAGAACATGCCTGTCTTATGTGAATCAAACAGAAGGAACTCTACATTATCTAATTCAAGTTCTAATGAACATATGAATGTCATTGTCCTTTCGGAAATGTGCTTCGTCACGTGCATTTTCATAGAATGGCTACATTGCATAAATACACAATGTTATAACTCAACATTTACACAAATATTAAACGAAACAAATTGGTTGCATACAACAATACACTGATTAACTTATCAACAACTATACAAGTTAATCCATTTTATAATCCAGTATTAACATAAAATGTACACACATATTTAAATTTTCCAGTTCTATAAAATAATATTTCGTTTTAAAGCTTGTTGATGGGGGTTATGGTTATTCCCCATAACACTTGACCAACCAGATACTTTTATAATGCTAATTTAAAATCATACAGTTCGGGGATAGCTATTTTACCTACGGGAATATTCATCTGAAAGTTGTGTGCAATATAATGTGGACGACGTATAGTAATGGCCAAATGTCCAATACATCATGTTTCTCCAAGTAATTTAAATCGCGTTACACGTGACAGGTAGCCTGACTTATATTTTTGATTGTTTTAACTCAGTCATCTATCAAGAAGATTCCTTGCTCCCAGTTCTGTAGGTTGATTTGTCTGCAAGGATTCAGTAGAAGTGAATTAACTAGACTAAATTAATAACGAAGACCAAAGGGGTTATGCAATTAGGTTCAATGTATATTTAGTTTGGGCATGGATTTTTAAATCCATGGTTTAGGCAAGTCGTAATAGTTCGTTATAGGTTACTAATTATAAAAAGAATTAATTTCCCATGGAATTGCGAATGAGTTTGTTTAATACTTATTTTATTTGCTTGCCAGCTATCATGATTGCACGAAAGAAATATTTTGAAGCTGGGCTGTCCCAAAATAATGCCCCCCTCCCCCTTCCCCCCATCTGTTACATTCCTCTAGTAATGATAATGGCCACGACATCATATATTTAGACTCAGGTCGACAGACAAGTACGCCATGTTGTTGAGATGTAATACTCGCGTGCTTTGGAAATTCGAATTTTATCTGCGTTTGTGAATCTTTCCGCAAGGGTAACTTACGACAGGTAAAGTTATCAACTCGATATATATTTATTTTGTTACAAACTATACATGTTTTATCATTATTTTGTAAATTTATTTTCAATGACACTGTTGAGTGCAGTTTTCTACTGTACATCAAGCCCAGTCGATATTTCTTATCAATACATGTTATAGCAAAAGTGATGGTACATAGCCAAGTGTTCAGTATACTGTGCAATACATCTACTGCTTTTACTTCCTTGTCCAACCAATGCAGTGTTCGTGAAATACAAGAGAAAGTAGCAGTACAATGTCTGGAATAGGCATGGGTTGTACTGGAATAGGTATGTTTAGATATAGGCCTACATGTGTTGGATTATTTGAACGGATCTATAACATGTATGCGTAAAAACTAACACAGCAAAAATTAACTCTACTACTGTCATAAAAGTTTTAATTCAACGTGATTGGTGAAAAATCAACCCTCATTTGAGAATACTGACACAACACAAACAAATCAACCTTTGTATTAAAAGTAATGTATGTAAATGGGATGTATCAGAAGTTGCATATATATATAGCTTACTGATAGGTAGGGCATATAACTATAATGCTCAATAGATTGTATGTCAATGTCCAGTATAGCTCTGTGTGTGTAAACAAGAAACATTGGAATCATGTCACGAGCACCACAGTTAGATTTACCACATGTAGTTTGACCAAGGAGCTACTATAGTAACTCCTTGGTTTGACTACAAAATTTTGCAACAGTATATGTGCTAAATTGTCCCTTTTGATGTGTTCTATATTCATCCTCCAAACCACAACCTCAAGATCGAACTGATCGGGCTCCAATAACATAGTTCATGATTTTGACCCGAATTTGTGTGGTTGACATGTAATCATGTAGTTACCCTATATACATGCCTGTTTGGGTGGCTGTCGAAAACAATTTTGCCCATCACTTCACCTACAAATATTGGGGAGGATGTGTATATCTGAAAGGGAAAGTTTTGGAGTGTGATTCATATGCCAGGAGATGGGGGATTGGGGTAAACATTTTACCCCAATCCCCCATCTCCTGCTCCACATTCACTTCCTGTGGCGTACTTCTTCTACGAGAAGTAATTTATGGAAAAGCCTACTTATGTGTTACTATTTTTTATTAATAATGAGGAGAAGGAGAGAACAAAATTACAAATGATATGTAGTACTTACATTTAACATTAATATGATTAACAAATAATGCCAAATTGGTTACCTGAATTATTATGTTAACATTTAATTACGACATGGTAATCTTAAATGTATTGTTACTTCAGGTTGCATGATTGTGTCTCAGAGTTTTTGTTAATGAGATCGACATTAGTATAGGGGCAACTCCAGCGTCACGGACATAACAAACAGACAGTATTTTCATGACTTTCCAATGCCACTACTAATTCATACCTCTACCTAATGTCTAACTTTGATTTTGATTACAAAGCAATAGCCTGGTTAAGTATGCAAAAAAAGTTTCAGAACATTTATCCAATTCGTTACTGAGTAATTCTGCAAAATGTGCGCCGTCACGGACATTACATTTTTTGGACATGACTTTTTGCATCCATATACATCTTTGCAAAAATATGTGAGTTCTGAGACCTCACAAAGGTCATTTAGGTATTTAATTATAGACAAGGCAATGATGAATTGAATCAAAGTTGGATTTTGCGAAACGGGCCTGGTATATGTGATCTATAGACAACAAAATGTAGCGTCACGGACATTACAGTTTGTCCGGAGGATTTGATTAATTAAAAAATATACTTTAGAGCACTCAAAAGACTGAAATTTTAATCTGAAAAGGTACTTTGATTATCAGTCATCAAATTTGGTGCATTCAATAATAAAAATACCAGAAAATTTGGAAAATATATGGATTTTCCTGAAATTTGCCAAGGGTAGTCCCATGTGTGGAGTTTCATGTATGGTTTCCGTTTCTCCTATATGGAGACACCCGAGAATTAAAAAAAAATCATGTGAACTGAAAGATATAATCATAGGATCATGTTGTATGGAAAAATAATCCAGAAAAAATCAATAGGATTTGAAATAGAGCCAATTGTTGTTTTTTTTTAGTTCATGTCCACTTTTTCGTGGAATTGCCCATATATAGAGATTGACAATGTTCACGAGAAAACGTATTTCCTCCTAAACATTCCCTACAATGAGGGCTGTAATATCAAGGAGGTATAAGGTTAGCTAACCTTATACCTCCTTGGTAATATACGGGCAAAGGTCACAACTACTGTATTATCCTAGTGCACTGTATAAACATTTGCAGGCCTACATGCTGCGCTAAAAGGCTGTAGTATACATGGTATATAATACTACATAACGATTATGCAAAATATGATAATTATAACACTTGCGGGCACAACTCGGTTTGATTGATGGGAATGAAAACACATGTTAATTTTTGAAAAGGGATATATCTTGTCAAGCACATGGACTGACATTTGATACTGGATTTCAGTGGCGGATCTAGGGGGGGGGGGGGGGTTAGGGGGTTTAACCCCCCCCCCCCCCCCCCCTCCCCCTTGGGCTGCCAAGTGAAAATGTATCAGTGAAAAAAGTGAGAAAAAAGTGAAAAAAAAAATCACTTACGGGGGTTCAAAATAGCCCAAAAAATTCGCCGCTTCGCGGCTCATGGACGATGCTCCGCATCGTCATTGGGTCAACCCCCCCCTTTAGCAAAAAGCTAGATCCGCCCCTGGATTTGCAATTGTAACTGCTTAGTATAATTTATAAGTGGTTGTGGCACGTATGTTGATGTTAATAAAGTCGTTTTTTTCCTCAAAATAGTTAAAATTTACAAAAATAAATATGGTATTTTAAGACAGTATAGGCGTATAATTCAGTTACCGCTTTGAATGCATGTGCTACAAGAACTGATGTGTTCTTCTAAATTATTAATATTTAAAGCAATGCGAGCACACACATGAAGCAAACATAAGTTTTAAATATATAATGTATTAGTGATCCCTCGCACATCTATCTGAGTTATTTCCTTCGGGTTTATGTCAGTTTTATTAATCTTGAAAATGTTTGCTAGTACTTGCTCAAGGGTGACATGTTCATACCAACCTGGATCTCATTATAACACTCATAGATGCTCGCAGATGCTCAATGCTCCTGCTAGTCGGAATATTATGACAGCGTGGTCGGATTGATTTGGAGGCGCACACAAATTATGGGGGCAATTCATATATTTTTCCTATTCACAGATGTTCCGCTTATACCGTATGTTTTTTGTTATGTTTTCTCAATTTTTTTGTGCAGTATACCTGAGTATTATGGACAAGCATTCATGTCGAAAGTAAATGTAGCAAAATGCGATGTTAATGTGAACAGTCTAGTGTGTAGGATTTCCGGAAAATATGAATGTTAGAAGCATTTATTTAAACGTTGGGAACCAGTTTGTTGTACATAATTTGAGTATGCTGAATCCTATTAGCCCAGTTTCCAACCAATATATAGAGTTTTTGACCATCTAATTTGCTTAAATAAAATGGCCGCCACAATTACACTCTTTTGACTATAAACAACTTGTTTATTTAACAACTCTGCAGCCAGGCGAGCAAAACCTGCAAATTAAATGCATATACCCAGCTAGCCACCTGACGTCTTGCCAACGTTGGGCCGATGTCATTTTCGTTGTAAGGGGACGTTGGGCGAACATGCGACATGCGACGTCACCGAGACGTGAAAATGTCCGCCAGCCCAACATCAGCTCGGCGTCTTTTTTTAATGCTGGTCCAACGTCATTTTGCGATTTCGGCCCAACATCAATTATTGACAATGGCCCAATGTCAGTTCTAACGTAGGCCCAACATCGATTCCTGACGTTGAGAGAACATCAAGTTCTGAAGTTGGCCCGACGTTAAAATGTCCGCCAGCCCAACATTGTCCCAACATCATTTTGTGATCATTTTGTGATGTCGGGCAAATGTCAATTTCCGACAATGGCACAACACCGAATCCTGACATAGGACAGATATCAAATTCTGATGTGGGCTCGACGTTAAAATGTCCGCCAGCCCAACATCGTCACTACGTCATTTTGTGATATTGGCATAACGTCAATTTCCGACAATGGCCCAACATCAACTCATCACATTGGACCAACATAACATTATGATGTGGGCTCGAGGTTAAAATGTCTGCTATCCCAACATTGTCACAACATCATTCTGTGATGTTGGCCCAACGTCAATTTCCGCCAATGGCCCAATATCAAATCCTGACGTTGGGCCAACATCAAATTCTGACGTTGGCCCGACATTAAAATGTCCGCCAGGATGACATTAGCCCAACGTTATTTTTTATTGTTGGCCCAACATCAAATCTTGACGTTCGCCCGACGTTTGAATGTCCGCTAACCCAACATTGGCCCAACGTCATTTTCTGATGCTGGACCAACATCACAATTTGACAATGGCCCAATGTCAAATGGCCAACGTAGGACCAACATCAAAAACGTAAAAAGAAATGTGAAGACATGCATAGATCGCACGTTTGCTCCATGCATTTTGTTTAACGTTTACACACATTCATAAATCACTAGCTGTACCCGCGGAAATCCGCGGGTTTGTGTGAGAGAAAGGCGATAACGACATAACGACACTTTAAAACTATACTATTCCCATAGCCATCATTTTAAATAGTGAGACGAAATAGACACGGGCAACTAAATCCCGCCCCACAACCCGTCGGGGCCCTGGTCAACAATATACATCCGGCTAATGTATAACAAAATCATGATGGTTTCAGTACCCATGCAAAGTTATCCCCCATATTTCATAATTACGGTCCACTACATTCATGTTATTGATAATATAGTAGCTTCGCCGCTTCCCCCCCCCCCCCCTCCCCCGACTCCAATTGCCTGCATGGCAGTGAAAAGCCATCACGATTTTAAGAACACAAAGACCTCTGAAACTAATTTAAAACGTCCCTATCCACATGGTTTAAAAACGAAAGAGACACAGGCGTGCTACCCCTCCCCCACCCCGCTCTTTTGCACATGTCATTGCGATACATTCTTTCAGTGAACATGATAAACCCGACCCATCGGATATCCCCGGTACACTCTGTTTAAATGTTACAAATAATTATAATAATGAAAAATACGATGAAATTGTATGCATGACAAACTTATCAAATACAAATACATGCGATTGATGCGTTTTCGTTGTTTTATTTTTTGTTGCGAAGTTAGTAGGCAGGTAGGGGGGTGGGGGGGGGGGGGGGGGTGATCGCCTTTTCCCCTTTTCCAAATCTGCAGGATCATCCCTTGTTATACGTTTATCATAATGTGAAACCCGGGGATATATTGCGATGGAGGGAACGCTTACAGCTGTCTCTTCATGCATTTAATAAAATGACACTCTTTATAATCATTTTGTATTATCAATCCTGAGCGGATTGCGAGATGGTATGCGAGATGGTATGCGAGATGGTATATCCTTCTTTCCTTGTGCGTGTTGTAACACATCTCGCCACAGGGTGGCGATATTGCACATAATACCATGGAGCGATTTTAGCAAGATTAGCCGATGCCCTGGTCAATGTTTAATACGAAAGAAACTCCCCTCAACCATTGTTCCCCCCATTCTATATTCACTTCAATGCACAATTGCACCGTGTACAAAAGGATTAGCTCGCTCGCTCAGCTGTGTACAAAGCATGTGGGCTCGCGAATAACACACGCAAAACAACGATGACGAAACTATTGAACTAAGCTACTATTACACTCGTTGTCGTTAGAGTGCGTTGTCAATTTCAAACTTACGGATCATATGGACCATTTGCGTGATAATAATAATTTATATTTATCCAAAACTGGACAGTTTTGCAACTCGTAAACTTTGAATTGTTTCGTAATATATATCTTGCTTTTTAAACTCCTTTTATATTCGTCAAACAAAGTAGCGGCGGTAAATCGGTAGTCATTGCTCGGCGCCTTAACTTTAGCAACCGCATTGCTGACTTTCCCTTTTCTTCGATCTGGAGGACGACCACGGGGCGGGAGCGACTCGGGAATACCTTATTGTCCTCCGCAAATCGTATATCCTTCGATCCCGACGGTCGGGGAGTCGACGAATTCTCGGGGTGAGGATATCTCGAGTGGGAGGCATTTGGGGGGTTGAAGCTTACCGTATTAATATAATACTAGCTGTTGGCGCCCGTTAAACGGGCGCTCTTTGCTGCGGCAGCCATTTTGTGTCTTTTCGATCTATGATTAGAGTTCGTACGTTGCCTGTATCACAAAGTGAACTTATGGTGTCACTTGTCCTTAAAAGCTATACTTGCGGTTATTTTGTTGCTTGTATTACAAAATGAACAGATTGTGACACATTATTGGCCTTTGTGCGAAATAATGCGCTTGTATCACAAATTGCACGACGATCTCCAAATGTATGGGTACATGAAAAGATCATCGTGTATTCTTTCAAACTGGTATATTTCGAGCTGTTTGAGGTGATGCCGCCCCACCCCTCCTCTCACTCGCTGCTAGCACAATCAAAAAACAAAAACATTATTGATGTTCACCTTTCGCCGCCCCTCTGATAAGAAAAGAGTCACTTTCCTGCCATCTAGACATCGGCGTATCCGGGGAAGGAGGGGGGGGTGGCATTTTGACAATCAACAAAGAAAGTGACTGCAGGTTTGCGGTCCAAGGAGACCCCCTTGTTAAGGACCTCCTTTACAAGTTTAAACCCCTGTTTTGAGACAAACCCGCTTCTGGGCGATGGAACCCCCTCCTTCCCCCTATTCCCCGCTTACACAATACACCCAGGAAACTGTTGCACCCCCCCCCCCCCCCCCCCATTTTGGGCGATGCCCCCCTATTGTTGGTGATGGATACCCGCATTCCCCGCTTAATACAAAGCCTCGGAAAACAGTAACTCCCCCGCTAAGTGTTCCCGGTCAACGATGAATTTTGTAGACTACCCCCTCCCCCTCAGGCTCATGACTCCCCGCTTTAAAAAAAAAAACTGCGATAAGTTATTTTCTCCCCCTACCCCTATTGGTCGAGGAACCCCTCCCCTATTTTGGACGATGGACCTCCGCCCCACCTGTGGAAAACAGTTCATCCGCCCGCCCCCCCCCCCCCCCCCCACTCTCCTCAAATCCCCCGCCCATCACCACCTCCCGTTGAACACAAATTAACCAATTGACTTGGTCCTGGCCCCGACTTGCGCCATACAACATGCGAAAAGGTTAATCCCCTTCCCTATTTTGGGCGATAGACCCCCCCCCCCCCTCCAACCTGTGGAAAACGGTTACATCCCCCTCCCCCCCCCCCCCCCCCCCCGGCCAACATCACCACCTCTCGTACATAAATTAACCAACGGTCTTTGTATAACCAAATTATAACAATGATACTAATACTGAACCTATCCCTAGATTTATACACGTACTTATAGCTAATTTTGTTGCTGTTTATTCTATCAAACTGTAGTTTAACCATTTTGATACAATTATATGGGATGGAACACCCCCCCCCCCCCCCATTCCCCACTTACACAATACACCCGCGAAACGGTGAACCCCTCCACTCCAATTTTGGCCGATAATTAAGCACCCTCTATTATTGGTGATGGATACCCCCGTTCCCCGCCTAATAGAAAGCCTCGGGAAACAGTTACCCCACCCCCCCCCCCCCCCCCCCCATCAAGTGTTCTCGGTCAACGATGCATTTTGTAAAGTAGCCCTCCCCCTCATGACTACCTGCGTAAAGTTTTCTCCTCCCCCCCCCCCCCCCCCACTCCCACACACACACACACCCGTATGTTGGGCAAGGATCCCCTCCCCTGTTTTGGGGCGTTGCCGCCCCCCCCCCCTCCCCCCGTCAACGGGGGAAAACAGTAATATCCTCCCACCCACCCCACAAAGGCCCCACATCCCCCGGCGCCCCTGCCCATCACCACCACCCTCGTTGTACAAACATTAACCAATTGTCTTTGCCCCGGCCTCAAAAATCTTGTCGCAGAACGACGGTTATCATGCAGAACAGAATTGTTTGAATTCAATAAAATATGTAACATGTATAATTTGCTACTCAAAACCACATCTTCTTCCTGGTTTTTTTTTTTAACGTTTGTGAATATTGCGTCATTTCTTAGTAGCATGCTCCCGGAGAAAATTCTAAACATTTCTTTTTTACTGTCAACCTTTTTTTGCTTTGTTTATAAAATCAAAAGGAATACAAAGTCACCCCGTGAATAATCATTTAGATACACCACAGATGCACGCGGTGTACAAAATGTCTTTTCCCCCTTTATACTATTTGGAAGATCTCGCCTCACCATATAGACCAAAACAAATATCCTTATAGACTTGCCATGCTATCTCACATATCAAGTCAATTAGATTATAGCGAGCTGCTCCGATGTGAAATGGGTACTTCATATCCAGAGCCGTTATCAATTCAACGTCGAAACCCGCCGGAGACTAATCTTGTTTCACACCATCGACCAAACAAATATCCTCTCATTTATCAAGTAAAGAGTGTAGCGAGCGGCTTCGTGGTTAAATGGGTAATCAGTATCCACGCGTTATCAATTCAGTGTTGAAGCCTGCCAGAGACTCACTAATCGCTATGTAAATAAACTCATTCTGCGGAGCACCTCTCGCGGTCCTGAAGATTATCGTAAGCCACATATATAACAATGCGTCGATTGGAACCGCTCGCTGTAAATGTAGCTCCTTTGCACGCCAAGGCATAGGTCGTCCTTATCCACGCGATTCAATGAGCGCAATTCAGTGTTGCAAGTCACCGCAAACCAATTAGCTGTGTAAATACAGCCTCCGCTAGAAGGGTCCAAGACCCTACCTCTTGAATATTCATAAGCCCGATATCTACTAATCCGGCGAACGGGTGGCGCTCATCGAAAAGCGAAGCTCGGTCGCACGAGAATGATGGCTAGTACTTATCCAGGCTTCTCTTTAAAATCGATGGCGACTCGCGCGTCATGAATAATGAATAAATTAGACGAACTTCGGGGCCATCTGGACGCCGATCTCGACCAGACCGGGAGTCGGGAAAGCAAACGGGAGCATCTCCGAGACCCGGCCCGTCGACCCGTCCGGGTCGCGGCGATCGAGGAGGGCCGGGAAAAGAGGAGATAGGCTTGTAGAAATCGCCATTGGTAATGCACGCGCGACCCCCCTCGTCGCGTTAGAGTATTACTGAGTGTAGACTAGCTGTTGGCGCCCGTTAAACGGGCGCTCTTTGCTGCGGCAGCCATTTTATTTTTGTCGAGGTGTTACTCGTCCTTTAAGAGCTATATTTTTGGTTATTTCGTTGCTTGTATCAAAAAATGAACGGATCGTGACGCATTATTGGTCTCTGCGCCAAATATTGCGCTCGTATCACAAACTGCACGACGATCTCCAAATGAAGTATTGGTGCAATGGGTGATTTCAAGTATGGTGTTTAGGGCTGGTGTTAGTGTTTATCAAACTGGTGTTTGTGTGTAATAAACACTAACACCGGCCTTAAACACCATACTTGAAATCACCCATTGAAGAGATCATTTTGTATTCTTTCAAACTTCTATATTTTGAGCTGTTACATAAATAAAAACCTGCGAACGGTTATCTTCCCCCCTATTTTTTATTTATTTTGTATTTATTATTATTATTATTTATGTATTTATTTATTTATTTTATTTATTTATTTATTATTTATTTTTTTTTTGGGGGGAAGGGGGGTGTGGGGTGGAGGGGAAACCTCTCCATTATTTTGGGGCGATGGACCCCCTCCTCCCCCCCCCCCCCCCCGCCCCCCCCACACACACACACACGCACTGTGGAAAATGGCTACATCCCCCAGCTCCCTCCCCACCCCCGCCCATCAATGCCGCCTCCTAATGTACACAAATAACCAATTGTCTTGGTCTCTACCACCGAACATTGTGTCCGCAAAACAGTTTTAACACAACAGATCTGTTTGGATACATGTATACTTTGATAATTCGAGACCCCACCTTTTTTCAAGTGCTTGAATATCATACAGATATAAATTGCGTCATTCCGGGGAAAATTGTTATCATTTCCTTATCCTGTGTGTTTTGTTTCGTTTTTTGCTGCTTTATAAATCAAAATGGGTGCGAATCACCCCGTGAAAATCATTAAGGTACATTCACTAATGCACACGGTATTGAAAATAATTCAGACGATTAAGAATAATCAAACATTGTTGTATTGTAGCACCCGTTCCTTACAACAAAATAATACCAAACATAATAATCAGTTATATTTATACATGTACTTATATCTATTTGGTTGCTGATTATTCTATCCGAGTATAGATTAAATTATTTTGATGCTATTTTAGGCACTGAACCACCCCCCCCCCCCCCCCCCCCCCCATTCCCCACGTACACAATACACCCGCGAAACGGTGATCCCCTCCACCTACGTTTGGGCGATAAGCACCATCTAACTGTTGGTGATGGAAACCCCCATTCCCCGCCTAATAAAAAGACTCGGAAAACAGTAACCCCACCCTCCCCCCCCCCCCCCCCCCCCCGCCCTCCATCAAGTGTTCCTGGTCAACGATGAATTTTGTAGAGTAATCCCTCCTCCTCATAACATCCCGATTGTACAATAAAAACTGCGTAAAGTTTTTTCCTCCCCCCCCCCCCCCCCCCCCCCCCACTTGTCCAATTGTCTTTGCCCCCGGCCTCGAAAATCTTGTCGCAGAACGACGGTTATCATGCAGAACAGAATTGTTTGAATTCAATAAAATATGTAACATGTATAATTTGCTACTCAAAACCACATCTTCTTCCTGTTTTTTTTTTAAGTTTGTGAATATTGCATCATTTCTTAGTAGCATGCTCCCGGAGAAAATTCTAAACATTTCTTTTTCCTGTCAACCTTTTTTTGCTTTGTTTATAAATCAAAAGGAATACAAAGTCACCCCGTGAATAATCATTTATATACACCACTGATGCATGCGGTATGAGATGTAAATGGTCACAACAATATTGTATTGTACAACAATCAGTTATATAACCAAATTAAAATGATAATAATATTTGCTACTCAAAACCACATCTTCTTCCTGTTTTTTTAAGTTCGTGAATATTGTTAAGATATTATAAATTGCGTGATTTCTTAGTAGCATGCTCCAGAGAAAAACTCTAAACATTTCTTTATCCTGTCAACAAATCAAAAGGAATACAAAGTCACCTCCCGTGAATAATCATTTAGATACACCACAGATGCACGCGGTGTACAAAATGTCTTTTCCCCTTTATACTATTTGGAAGATCTCGCTTAACCATATAGGACCAAACAAATATCCTTATAGATTTGCCATGCTATCTCACGTATCAAGTCAATTAGATTATAGCGAGCTGCTCCGATGTGAAATGGGTACTTCATATCCAGGCGTTATCAATTCAACGTCGAAACCCGCCGGAGACTAATCTTGTTTCACCATCGACCAAAAAAATATCCTCGGATTTTCCACGCTATCTCATTTATCAAGTAAAGAGTGTAGCGAGCGGCTTCGTGGTTAAATGGGTAATCAGTATCCACGCGTTATCAATTCAGTGTCGAAGCCTGCCAGAGACTCACTAATCGCTATGTAAATAAACTCATTCTGCGGAGCAACTCTCGCGGTCCTGAAGATTATGGTAAGCCACATATACTGTATAACAATGCGTCGATTGGAACCGCTCGCTGTAAATGTAGCTCCTTTGCACGCCAAGGCATAGGTCGTCCTTATCCACGCGATTCAATGAGCGCAATTCAGTGTTGCAAGTCACCGCAAACCAATTAGCTGTGTAAATACAGTCTCCGCTAGAAGGGTCCAAGACCCTACCTCTTGAATATTCATAAGCCCGATATCTACTAATCCGGCGAACGGGTGGCGCTCATCGAAAAGCGAAGCTCGGTCGCACGGGAATGATGGCTAGTACTTATCTAGGCTACTCTTTAAAATCGATGGCGACTCGCGCGTCATGAATAATGAATACAATTAGACGAACTTCGGGGCCATCTGGACGCCGATCTCGACCAGGGCCGGGAGTCGGGAATGCAAACGGGAGCATCTCCGAGACCCGGCCCGTCGACCCGTCCGGGGTCGCGGCGATCAAGGAGGGCCGGGAAAAGAGGAGATAGGGTTGTAGAAATCGCCATTGGTAATGCACGGGCGACCCCCCTCGTCGCGTTAGAGTATTACTGAGTGTAGACTAGCTGTTGGCGCCCGTTAAACGGGCGCTCTTTGCTGCGGCAGCCATTTTGTTTTGTCGAGGTGTTACTTGTCCTTTAAAGCTATATTCATGGTTATTTCGTTGCTTGTATCGCAAAATGAACAGATCGTAACGCATTATCGGTCTC